>APFE031362913.1:78484-100635 GCA_000404065.3 Pinus taeda
TCTCTTATGAGCTTGGACGCAGACTGGAGGGCTCGACTCCTAATAGAGTACTCCAAGGATAGATTTGCATGTGAGGTTTTGGATGGGCAGGTGGCGGATGACAAGTACATGGTGGTCGATGAGATCATCTACTACAGGGACCAGATCTTCTTGACTAAGGGATCTCAGCTCAAGAAGAAGATACTTCAGGCGTCACATGATTCACCATTGGCAGGTCATCAAAGGTTTACCAAAACCTACAGGGCCATTAGAGAGAGGTTCTCATGGAAGGGCCTCAAGGAGAACGTACTCCAGCGTGTCCGGGAGTGCGATGGTTGCCAGAGGAACATGGGGGAGATGAACCATCTAGCAGAACTATTGCAGCCTCTTCCCATTTCGGAGGGGAAATGGGAGTATATTTTGATGGACTTCATCACAGGGTTGCCCATGGTACAGGGCAAGAACTGCATCTTTGTCGTCATTGATCAGCTGACAAAGTACTCACACTTTTTCGCCATATCCGCACACTACACAACAGCGCAGGTGGCCGAGCTATTCTTCAGAGATATTTTCAAGTTACATGGTCTTCCCAAGACCATCACCAATGACAGGGACAGTCGTTTCATGGGCGGATTTTGGCAGGAGCTTTTCCGGTTGGTGGGGACAGAGTTGACAGCGAGTACCAATTATCACCCACATACGGACGAGCAGACAAAGATAGTTAACAAGTGGTTGAAGGGCTACTTGCGTAACTATGTCAGTGGGCAGCACTGAGCATGGCTGAAGTGGTTGCATCTAGGGGAGTACTGCTACAACACCACACATCACATGTCCATTGGTATGTCACCATTTTATGCTTTGTATGGATATCATCCCTTATCTTTTGCTGACGTGATGATTGGTGCTAGCAAGGCTCCGAGAGCCAAGATTTGGATCCAAGAGAGTCAGGATATTCTCCGAGCTATCAAGGATAATATGGCTACAGCGCAGAACCAGCAAAAGCTGTATGCTGACAGGGGTCGGATGGAGAGACAGTTTGAGGTAGGGGACTTGGTCTACCTACGATTACAACCATACCGACAGTCGTCACTGAAGCAGAAGGGGGCTGAGAAGCTCAAGCCCTGCTTTTATGGGCCATACAGGGTGATACGCAGGATTTGATTCATAACGTCTTTCATATATCATGCTTGAAGAAGGCATTCGGGCAGCAGACAATGACAGATGAGCTACCACCCACGGATGATGAGGGGCATTTGGTGTTTCAGCCAAAGGCTATTATTGATACCAGGGAGAGGCAACTACGGAACAGGACAATCCAGGAATTCTTGGTGAGGTGGAAGAATTTGCCGGATGAGGATGCCACTTGGGAGAGTGAGAAAATTTTGCAGCATCCATCACTTCAGCTACTTGAGGACAAGCAACATTTTGCCGGGTGAGACTGTAATATTCCTAATTAGCCATGGCTAATTGGAATATTCGATTTTGCTCAATTTTGCCTTCTATAGTTATTCGTAAATAAACAGATGACGAAAAGGGAACATAACTCACTTTTAGAATAAAAGTCACTTCCTAGTAGCACAACGTTGTGACTTAAAGGGGAGCCAAGGGGTCCAAAGGACCACGCAGAGATGGGGCCCACGCAGACACTTGGAGGGACTGCGCAGATGGGAAATGGAACACGTGGCAAGAGGAGATTACGTTGGAGGAGGTGAGCCTTCGGATTGAGAGAGGCCAATGCTTAAAGGAGAGAGGAGCCACCTCATTTTGGCATTCAGTCATGAGCATTTGAGCTAGTCACTTTGACTTGGAGCACGCTGGTTGTTTAGCCTGTCTGCAGCATTGTTTAGTGCACTGAGTGTCTCCGTTCGGAGATCTCACCCTTAGCCCCGGGGGACTTCAAGTGCCTACTCGTGCAAGGTAGTTTCAGCAGTCTTTTTGCAGTAGTTTTGATCCTTGGCATTGAAGTGGAGCTGAGCATTGGAGGACTGCGCAGTCTTGAGAGAGAGGGGCGCAGTTCTTTTAGGGGCAGTTCCGAATTGGGAGTTTGCGAAGGAATTGAGCTGGGAGATTGAGCAAGAGATCAGCTCTTGCATATTGGAGGAGTTTGGCAGAGTTTCAGGTAGTATTTTGGAGGATTCCACTCAGTGGCAGCGCAGAGCCTTGAGAGATTGCGTGATTCCCCAAGGGGGTAATTTTCGGGGGTCAGCATTTCAGAAAAGCTTTCTGGGTTTTTCTAGGTTTTCTGAGTAGAGTCTGATTCCAAAGTTTCAACATTTTTTGAGGAGGAGAACAACCCCAAATCCTCATTTGATTTCCAGCAATAGCAGCAGCATGGCAGTTCCCCAGCAGCATCCACGCAATTCAGAGAGAGGCCATTCCTTTGCTATTTTGAGTGTATTTCTTCACTTGCCTAGTGCAAGTCGAGGTGCCATTTTTCTTATCACCTCCTGTACTTATTTCATTACTCAGTATAATAAAATGGCTTAGCATTTCTCTCCGCATTTCTCGAGTCTCTGCTTATATTTCATGTTTACATTATTATATGTTGCACCACTGTTATTTTTATCACTTTGAGCTTCCCGGTTATTATATCATTTGTGCGTATTTGGTTGGAGTTTACTGGGGCTTTGCGGGAATATCTCTGAAATGGGATATTATAATGATCAACACAGAACAGAGAGATCATTCAAGGTGGGAGACAGAGTATGGCTATAATTGAACAAGTAGAGGCTGGTGGGCCTTGGTAAGAAAATCAAGGCTCTAAGGTATGGTCCCTTTGAGATACTGGAAAAGGTGGTTGATAATGCCTATCGCGCCAGTTTACCACAATATATGCGCATTTACTCAGTTGTAAATATAGAGAATTTGAAACTCTATGAGCCTTCCATGCTAGATCAGGAAGAGGAACAAGTCGTACCTTCTATGGTGTATTGGCACCAGACACCTAGGCAAAGTTGACAAAAGATATAGTTTTGCATAATAGGTCCAAAATTACAAGACAAGGGCAACAAGACCTTTGGTAGATTAGGTTGAAGGGACAACTTCCAGACAAAGCTAAATGGTACACCAGAGAGAAGGTGGAGGAAAAATTTCCTCACCTCATTCAGTAAAAGCTTTTGGGGACCAAAAGCCTCCCAAAATGGGGAGGTGTGATCCGAATTGGATCATTATATTGTTTTTCATCCATCTCGATGCATTTGGAGTGGAAAAAGTGGAGGAATCAGCTCATGGGACTGTTTTTACTGGTAAGACCCAGTTTGGCGAAACAGTGTCTGAAACCTTTCGGGAGCGTTTTGAGGCATCAAACGACATTTTTTGGGGGTAAAACTTTGTCGCGTAAGTGTGCACCTTTTCATGTTATTCTACACACAAAAAGCTTTCCAACAACGCAAGAATAGCGTCAATAGGAGTCCGTATGCAAAAGTTATGCCACTCAAAATTTGAACTTTTTGTTTTCACACCTATAGTTCGGGAGGATGCTGCATCAGCCCCCATTATTCATGGAAAAGGGGCTAGCCACGTGTTTGTGATGTACAAGACTCTAGAAGAGTCTATTTTGTAATTCTAGTTAAGAGTTGATGTAGTCAAACTTAACCACTAGTAGGCTATCGAGCTGATAGGAAGAGGCATTCCATTTTTCGAGAGCATTTTGTTCTATAGTTGAGAAAGATAGCCAGGTGAAATAGGAGGTAGAGCACACAGAGAGGATTTGTGCACTGTCGCAGCCCATGGGCCACAGACATAACATCTTTGTATCTACAGCCATATTTCCAGACAGAGAAAGAGAGCGAAACAGCCTCACATTCCAGCTGGGTTTTCTCTCGAAAGGGTTTCCCAGAGAGCATATCTTGTGTATTATGTGTGTGTGGGCTTATTTTGTCGTTCTCTACTTTTCTGCTTGATTTGCTTTTACATGCATGCACTAATTACAGTTAATTTTACAAATCTAGAAATTAAATAACACTGTAATAGTGTAGAATCTCAGATTTTTAATATAATATTATCAGATTTGTTATGACGAACTGTCCATTGGAATATCCACGACGGTTTACGAATCATTAATGGATGAGCTTAGAGGAGCCAAGTACTTCTCTAAGATAGATTTGTGATCAGGGTATCATCAGATTCAAGTGAGAGAGCAGGGCATCCCGAAGACAGCTTTCAGATGTCATTATGGGCATTTCAAGTTCCTGGTCATGCCTTTTGGGTTGACCAATGCATCGACTACTTTTCAGTTGTGTGTGAACCATGTGTTCAGAGGCTAGCTGAGGAGGTTTGTACTAGTATTCTTTGATGACATTTTTATCTACCACAGGACATGGGAGGAGCACCTGCAGCACTTAGAGATAGTCTTGCATATATTGGAGGAGCAGCAGTTTTACACCAAGATGTCCAAGTGCGAGTTTGGGTTGACAGAGATGCTTTACTTGGGACACATCATAGGTGCAAATGGGGTCAAGGTGCACGAGGAGAAGATTCGGGCTATTCGGGATTGGCCAAATTCTCGAGATGTGACAGTGTTGAGAGGATTTTTGGGCATCTGTACCTATTATCAAAAGTTCGTGAAGGTCTTCTCACTATTGGCAGAACACCTTACTGATCTTACTAAGAAGGGGGCTTTTGCATGGACAGAGGGAGCTCAGGAAGCATTTAATCGCCTCAAGGAGGTGATGAGTTGTTGCCCGGTATTGGCAATCCCAGATTTTACTCAGTCTTTCACATTGGAGTGCGATGCATCAGGTGAGAGGATCAAGGCAATCTTGTCCCAAGGAGGGCACCCCATTGCTTTCGAGAGTCAAAAGCTTCTACCTTATGAGATGTCATATTCCATTTACGATAAGGAGATTTGGCCATAATGCAGGAATTGGCCAAGATTAGACAATACTCGGTGGGGAATCGATTTCCGGTGAATACAGATCACAACAATCTTTGCCATTTCATGGGGCAGTAGGGCCTTAATGACAGACAACTGAGATGGGTCAGCAAGGAGCAGGCACACAATTTTGATATTGATTGTGTGTGGGGGAAGCACAACGTGGTGGCAGATGCACTATCCAGGAGACTAGTTGGGCTTTCACTCATGAGCATTTGTCATGATTGGAAGGCTCAATTATTGGTAGAGTACTCCAAGGATCATTGGGCGTGCGAGATCTTGGAGGGAAGCTATGCAAATGAGCGCTACAGGGTGATGGATGAGGTTATTTATTATAAGGGGCGCATATTTTTCTTTTCGGGATCCCATTTGAGAGAGTGTGTCCTTTGAGCAGCTCATGATTCTCCTCTGTCTAGGTACCAGGGGTTTAGGGAGACTTATATGACAATGAGAGAGCGCTTCACTTGGAAGGGCCTCAAAGGAGACGTGTTGAGGCATGTGCAGGAGTGCGAAGCTTGACAGAGGAACAAAGGAGATTTGACCGATCCAACAGGATTGTTGCAGCCTCTTCCCATCCCTGAGAGGAAATTGGAGAGCATCTCTATGGATTTCATCACTGGACTTCCCTTGATGCAAGGGAAGGATTGTATTTTTGTGGTGGTCGATTGGCTAACCAATTTTGCACACTTCTTTGCCATACCGACACGATATTCAACCTCACAGGTGGCAGAGTTGTTCTTCAGGGAGGTCTTTCATCTACACAAACTCCCTAAGACTATAGTCAGTGACCAAGATAGCCGATTTATGGGAGGATTTTGGCCGGAGCTCTTCAGGCTAGTCAGCACCGAGATCACCCCAAGCACCAGCTATCATCCACAAACCGATGGCCAAACAAAGAGGGTGAACCAGTGGTTAGAGGGTTATCTCAAGAACTATGTGACAAGGCAGCAGAGGGCTTGGATATGATGGTTGCATCTGGGAGAGTATTGTTACAACACCACCCATTACATGTCCACTGGTATGACTCCTTTCCGTGCTTTATATGGTTATGATGCTTTGTATTTTGCTGAGATTGTTTTTGGAGATAGCAGGGCCCCAAAGGCCAAGGATTGGATCCTTGAGAGCCAAGATATCCTCAAGGCTGTTAAGGATAACTTACAGGGAGCCCATAACTAGTAGAAGATGTATGTTGACCGACATCAAGGAGAGAGGCATTTCGAGGGGGACTTGGTCTACCTTCAATTGCAGCCTTACCATCAGTCCACGCTGAAGCAAAAGGGGGTCGAAAAGTTGTAGCTAAGATTCTTTGGGCCTTACAAAGTGATCAAGAGGGTTGAAGAGGTGGCTTATGAATTGGAGCTACCAACAAGGAGCGGGATCCATAACATCTTTCATGCGTCATGCCTCAAGAGAGTGTTGGGGCAATAGGTTACAGTAGCTGTGGAGTTGCCTCCACTAGATGATGAGGGGCATTTGATTTTAGAGCCGGTGGTCATCTTCTACACCAGGGGGAGGAAGCTCAGAAGCAGGGTCATCAGAGAGTATATGGTGCGTTGGAAGAGTGTACCAGATGAGGATGCCACTTGGGAAGGGAAGCACATACTTGATCATCCAGCATTGAAGTTGCTTGGGGACAAGCAACATTTGGGAGGGGAGGATTGTCATGTCCCTTCCTAAATTATTTTGGAACAAGAATAATTTTTATATTATGGGGCCAATTTTGAAGCTAGTGGGTCCCATTCGATTTTATTAGGAGATTAAACTAAGGAAAAGTTACTTCGTTGTGGTTAAGTTACACATGGGGGCCACCCACGCTAGGGAAATACACACTCCCTAGTTCAATTTGCATGGAGGTGGTTAAGTTTTGCATGGAGGTAGTTTAGTGAGGACAGACGATGAAGGAAGAATTGGAGGGAAAAGTGCTCCACAAAATCTATATAAGGAAGGCATCTCTCCTCATCTGGTTCATCCTTTTGGCATATCGATTTCTCTTTGGTTCCTCGAGCTGCTTAGCTGAGTCACTTGTTGTTCAGCATGAGTTCTTCAAGCGAAGAGCTCACCCTTTCTTCGAGGGACTTCGAGTGCCACCCTATGAAGGTTTTTCTTCATTACTTCAAGAGGAGGATCTCATTGTGATTTCCAACAGTTGCATTCATCTCCAGGTGGTGCATATTAATGGAGGACACAATGAAGAGGAGGCTGAGTTTTCTTGTGGTGTGTTGCAGTAGAGTTTGGGTGAGAGATTTTCCAGAGAGAAGGCACAGGAGGATTATTGTCATTTTTGAGAGTTTGGGAGCTGGATAAGTGTGCTACTTTGTAGGGTGACTTTCGCACTACCTGGGCCAGCGCAGAGGCAGCACTTGGTGCTCACATGGTGGGTAGAGTATCAATCTTTGACGCTGAACTTTACCAGGGAGGTTAAGGGTGACATTTGGAGAGGAGATTGCTTCATTTTTAGAGCATTGGAGGAGGTTTCATTGTTGTTCCTTGCAAGCCGTATTCCTTGAGTAGTTTGGAGAGCGTAGGACCTATTAGAGGCCGAATTTGGGAGGTTGTATTTGGGCCAAACCCTTTCTAGGTTTTTGTGGGTTTTGGCCAAGGAGCTTGGGGCTGAAGTTTCATCATTTTCTGAGCACCAGAGACAAGGTTTCTTTCATTTCCTTTCCAGCCAATAGTGTAGTTTCTAGGAGACAGTGCAAAGCATCAGAGCAGTCATTTTCCAGCTTTGAGATTATTGTTTATTACCTGGGTCCTATCAAGCTTGCCCTTGAGGCAAGCCCAGGTGCATTTCCATACTATTGTACTTGCTCCATTTCATTAATAAAATGGCTTAGCTGGTTCTCATTTTTGGAGTATATTGAGTATTTGTTGATTGTTTGATTTTTTCTTTGTTGAAAATCGATTTTGCTTTGCATATCACTGTTTATATAAGTTTGGAGCATTACACATATTTTTTATGAAAACTTATGGAATCCTGTGTGTATTGTTCGAAGAGCCCAACATTATGCTTCCTGCCCGTGAAGATGGGTGAAGTGTTCACCAAAAATGTTGGGCTCTTTGAACAATACACACAAGATTTTAGATGTTCTCATCAACAATCCAATAATTTAGCTAAGCAAATGAATTCTAGAAAGACCCAACTCGGCCTCTCCAAAATTGGCACAATATTTCAACCTCGGTTCCTTGGAAATGCACTTCAACTTCAGCTACAAGAATATCACTTAGTTCTTGAGATCTGGAGTAATTAATCAACTTGGCCTTCTTGAAGATTTATGAAACCCTGCAATAAACACAATGGAAGATCTGAAATAATCTTCCTAATCAGCGAAGTAGGGTGGCACTAGAAGTCCACTGAAATTAGCTTTGAGTTTCACTTGAAACTCTTGAAACTCTCTTGAGCTTCTTTTCTATGTCAAGAAAAAGATAGGAATAGAATGATTTTCAATTGAGCCCATCCTCCTTTTTTCTATTGAACCCTCCTCTAACTTCTAGACTCTCCCATTTTTCTTATAATTTTATTGGTGGGGCCCATTTTCCACTAGGAGACTTTTTGCTGCCATTTTGAATAAAAATAATATTTTGCCTCCTTTCTCAATAAAAAATTATTTTGCCACCATTCTCCAATAAAATAATGATTTTCCTCCACTCTACATTAAAATATTAATTTTCCGCCTTTGTCTAATAAAATAATGATTCTCCTCCATTTCCATCAAAATATTAGTTTTCCGCCATTCTCCATAAAATAATATTTTTCCACTTTTCTCTACAAAATAATATTTTCTCTTTTTTATTTAATATTGCCAAAAATTGTCAAAACTCAATCTTGTCTGAACGAAATCCAAAAATTCATTCTCCAAAAGATTTTGCTTGATGCCCTAGCTAGCCATCCTAGGAAAGAGGGGCCAAATTTTTGAGAAAAGAAGGAGAAGAGGTGAGTTGATCACCAAGTTTCTTGGACCAGTGCCTAGTCCTTTGGGCTATGGAGTCTTAGATGATTCTAAATTCGCCAAAACCATCCTTAAGGAGGCTAAATATTGATGCCCTAGTTATCAACCTTCAACATTTACCCACTCAAGATTTATGGAGTTTCATGGAAGAAAGACGAAATCTCATCCATTAGGAACATTCATCATTTGTCATGCAACGAGTAACATATGCAATTGCCAACCAAATAGCTTTCCAAAATGATATTTAACAAATTAGGGCACAAGAGCATTAACTAGTTGCAACAATTCCATACATTAGAGATTATTCTAAGAAAATATTTTACAAGAATCACTTACAAGATGACAGTATGTTATATCCATCCATAGATCATGAAATAGCTCCAAAGGAGATCGAAAATTTCAGCTCCAAATGTCAAAATGCATCAAAGAATCTCCAATAGTGTCCAAAGAAAACGTGTGAGTTCTTTTACGAGAGAAGAATCCAAGTGATGATGATGAGTTCTCACAAATGAGTCTCACTTTTATTTAGATGAGTATCTCTAAATCAAATGTGAGCCACCAAAATTATAAAATAATGTGCTAAAAACAAGTCTTGGTCACAAGCCGACAAAATAGCTATCACAAGTCATGAATTAGCCATCCATATGCAAGTCGAGTCGATGATGTCATGATGATGTAGGGTCGTTGGAGGGCCACATTGAGTCCTCTAAGTGCCATGATGAGAGAAAGGGCTCTAATAAAGATGAATTAGGGGATGGCCCCTAATTTTCCATGTAAGTCATCATGTGGGGCCCCAAAGTGGGTTTGGGGCACAATTGTTGGTCTCATGGGTCTCCGCATGAAAGAAAAAACCTATACAATGCTCCAAATGAGGGCTTTGACGATGGTGCCTTTCCTCCCATATCTCAAGGGTGAGACAAACCTCCTTGGGGCATTGGATCAACTGCCATGATCATGCCAAACTGGTCGAGGCACGCTAGTCCAAGTGCATCATCTCGTGAATAATGTGAGGCAATGAACAAACTTCTGAAGGTGTTGAGGGTGCCCGTGGCATGAAATGATGCTCTAACACATGATGGAGTCCCATAGCTCTCAACGCATTCCCTAGGTGAGTCACCCAATAATCCATGACCAATATGCCTAAGGAAAAAAACAAGCATAAGCACCTGATTGCACAATGAAAAACATGCCTTTAGGATTGCATTGCCCACCTTCAAATGTATGCTCTCGACAGATGGGTGAGGGGACATATGACTAACTTAAGGAGCGAAGATAAAATGGCACAATACAACGACTATACTTGTGGTTGTCAGATGTTGTTGGCTATAGGCTGAAGACAAATCTAGGATAAAATTTCTCTTATGGGGTCACCCACTTTTTGTGGGTAACAATCCCCATTCAATTTCTTTTATAGTACAGCCAAGATGGATTTCTAGGGTATGTGATGCCCAGGTCACAGGGGCGGGATCAATGTTGCACGAAGCAGGGACGTTTTTTGGAAGCATGGGCACGAAATCATCATTTCCCAAAAGTCTAAGAAGTGAAGAGTCTCGGAAGCCTCTATATATATATATATATATATATATATATATATATATGCATTTATATTAAAAAACATCCAAAATACCAAATTAGTTGTAGAAGACATGAAAACATGCATATTTTTACATAAATCAAGATAGATATGGCATCCATTATACATCAATGATTAATTATTCCAGCATCAATTCCTCCTCTTGTCTAGCCTTTACCTCTACTTCGATTCTCTAGGGATATTAGTCAACTTTGCCCAATATTGATCAAACAGCCTAGTGCAAACCTTATAATATGGTAGAGAAAGCTTAACATGTCTAATCAATGATTTTGACTTGAGTGAAGGGTATATTTTTGCTAAGGCCATGACAAAGGAGTTCAACAATCAACAACACCAACACTGGGGTACATACAGGGCTCGGTGCTCTTGATTAAATGCCAATCACATGCCCTCATACATGATATAATTCAATGAAATGCCACAATCCCATTGATCCTTAAAACTATTAATTCTGCTGAATTTTGAATGGGATATGAAATTGTATTTTCTCCATATGAAGTTTGATGAGCTTGGAACCACTCTCAAACATCCTGAGTCATTTCATGTAATTTTAAAAAATTAAGTAAATGGATGGAAATAAAAGATAAGGAAAATGTCACTTTTACTTTAAGAATTTAACATTACCATTAGGGAGTATCTAGGAAGCGTCTAGGAAGCAACAAGGGGCACGTTGGGAGTATTCGGGAAGCGTAGTTCCTCACATGATAGTTTGAAATTTCCAAAACAAAAAACAAAAAAAGGCCCGCGGAACCATGTGAACCGGCCACCTTCTCTCGGATCCACTTGCAATTCGTGGTAGATACACACCTGAACCTCCACAGATCCGCACCTAATCCTTTCCAGATCCGCAGATCAAGCAGTCGAAACCGCAGATTGAGCCCCCACGGATTCGATTTTCCAAGAATCGCAAAAAAATGGCGAAACCGTAGATCCGATTTTTGGATCCATGGTTATGCCAAAGGAACAATGGAGGATCCATACAGGATACGGTTCTGCCTCTGGATCCTTGAGGGGTATGGATCCTGCAAGTATGAGTAGGATTATGTCATCAAAGGTCTCAGAGGGGTTTTGAGGAGTTTTATGAGGTCTGACGGCATTTGCTTTGCATAATTCATTATCAGGGTCAATTTTGCACAACTTTCTTTTGGTTCTGTTGCATTCTGATAATTCTTGTAAAACAAGGTTATTATTAAGCCTAAATTAATTAAGCTTAAGGTGGCATTTTGAGAGGAATATTTGATGGAACACCTTAGTGTAATAGCTCATTGGAACCAGAATGAGAAGATCTACAAGATAGGATGATGAGAAGTGATTTCCAGTGGCCAAAGAAAGTATGGTGGGCAATTTAAGATTTTGCCACATTAAAAGTGACTTTAATTAGTCACTTAAATTAAATAAAAGTAGAGGAAAATGATAAATTGAAGGAAAAATGCCAAAAGTGACTTAAGTAAAATTAAATTAAATTAAAAGTCACTTAGATGAAGTCAAGGGCTAGCTTCTAGAATAATACTAAAATAATCAAAATAAAATACTACTAGAAGAGTGGAGATCTATCTATCGTGCCTTTAGAAGGAGGATGAGATCATTTGAGACATCTGGGATTTGTGTATTGTCTTTGTGAAAGGTTTTGAGAAGCTAGTTCTCAACTTCAGTTAGCCTCGGGACGAAAACCCTTGTGTTATCTTATGAGATTGGACAAAAACTTGTCTCATCACTTGATGAATTCATTCAGAATTCACATGTGCTTTTGTCAATTCAGTTTCATTTTGAGGTTGATTCAGTATTGTAGCAAATTTTCTAGCAGGCATCACTGCAAATATTTCCTATGGAGAGTTTGGATGTAATCTTTACCAATAAATAAATAAAGTTTCGTTATTTCTATTTCTCGTGTTATTTTTGGTTTTACTGCAAAGTTCACTTGTGTTGCTAATCTTTAGGGTGTAAACGTGAAATTTTAATTGGGTTTCAAGAAGAAAGTTATGTCATAATTTTCAAGTAAAATCACGAAAAAATCAAAAAATAAAAAATCGGGATATTACACAACCAAGCACTTTACCTCAAATGAGGCCTGTCACCACAAAACCTAGTAGCCTAGTGCAAAGCCTCACTGGGTATTCTAGGTCTAGAGAAATAATGAAATCAGCCACCCTTGTCATCTTAGTTGTTGTTGTCCTACTGCCTTGTGGATGGATGTGATCCCCGCAAGGGAGACTTCCACAACAAGCCTTTGAGATTAAGTAACCCAAGAAATCCTAAGCTAAATACCCTCCAAGGAACCTATTAAATTTATACCCTAGAATGATCTTCAATAAAGAAGGCATTGGGGTCAAAAAGGGGTGATAAGTTCAAAAAACCTATGGCTAAGTCTAAAGATCTAAGATGACTCTTGGAGATGCTCAAATAGACTCCAAACACAAGCACACAAGTGACACCGTTGTTTTTGGACCAATGTCCCCAGAAAAACCCAATGCGGGAAAACCGGTGCAGCTATTTGAGGGTTTGATTTATTAAGCAGTTTCAGAATACAATCTAGGTGCCAAATCCGGCTCATTGAACAGAGAAAATCTCGCCAGTAATACCTCTCTACTTGGAAGCAGATATTCCGGCTGAAACCCGGGATAAACACTCTAGCAGCTCCACAGAGCCAATCTGCCCCACGAAACCCCAGCGTCAGCCTCTAGGGACTGCATCAACCTCTCTCTGGCCCAGCGTTAGCCCAATGTCGCTCTAGCTTTGCCTGCATTAGCCTTTGGAGGCACTGTGTTAGTCCTATGGCCCTCTGCATCACCCACGCTAGCCCTCTAAGGCATTGTGCAGCTCCTGGCTACCTCTGCGTGAGCCCTGGCTAGCTCTACGTGAACCCTTGGCTGCTTTTGCATCCCTCTTTCCGGCTGCGCTAATCCTCCTTGTGCTATCTCTGCCTCTCTACTTATATATTTATTGCCCCTCAGCTGCAACTCTGATCACTCTCTCAACTTTCTCAGCAAACACAGCCCCAGAAAGTCGAAACGTTGATCTCTTTCAGTGTGTTTTCTAACTAACCCTCAAGCCTCCTCTTATACTTTTCTCGTTGGTCCATCAACGATTGAAATTAAATCTCTAATCAACGACTAAGATTAGATTTGGCTTGATCCATAACTTTTGGACCATTCTAACATAGTTTTAACTTTTATATTAATTCACATTAATATTTTATTTTCCCTAAGTCTAAACTTAGGGAACCATTAAAAATATTAACAATTTTAATATCTCCCAAACTGTTTAGAATCTGCCCAAACCCTTTATGGGTATTGGAGCTCTCATGTGCCTTGGCCTCTCCACCAATTTTCGTGGCTGGAGCACATTCGATGCTATCCAAATCAACATCAAAAACTTTGCAAAATGGAAGAAGATATTTACAATTAACTTGCACAATTCACCATAGCATCACTTCATCAATCCAAGAAAATCATGCCAAGCCAATTTTACCCTCCCAAAAACAAGTCACTATCCTTTAGTGGTCCATTGCATCCAAGAACACGAGACTACTAGTGTGCCCTCTTTCACAAGAAGAAATAAAAGTTTGTGTGATAATGATCCTCCTAATTTCGACTTCCCTCTATTTATATGAGGGCAACCAAGTCAAATTAGGGTAAAGTCGAAATGGTCAAAGAGTGTTCCTCACTCCAAGCCATCTCCTTAAACATAAAGGTGCATCCTCAAGCCAAATCTCTCCCCAACTGCACGTCGTCATCAATAAGCCCCACGTCATTGCTTTATGTGATGCAAACTTGACATCACAATCCGAAGGCATAACATCACAATCAAGAAGTGTACTATCCCTCCAAAGAATTGCAAGTGGACATTATCATTAACAGGGTCTATGAACAAGGAAACGTCCATGAAGAAGGTGCAATGCCAACTTGGGGGTATCATGGGGTCACTCAAGTACATCATCATTCCTAGTAACATTCTAGCTTCATTGTGCAACATTTCACTTTTGGGAAAGGGAGAAGGAAATAAAATTTAGTGTTAGATCCATCCCAAAGTCAACACTCATCTCAAGGTGGTCAACGTTGCGGCTTCAAGGTCCTAAAGTGCCATCATGCTATGCTAGATGTCCTCATCAGAGTGTTGGAGAAGTGTTAAGTCATCCCTTGAGGGACATCAAAAGTACCTAGGAAGAAACCTCTGAAACATACCCTCAAAATCAAGTGAAATCACCATCATAGTTACAATAACCACAAAGATATCAATGTGGACTATATCTAATGCAAAAGATACAAGAGTACTTCACATAAGCATCGTCTTCAAATGTCTTTCTCATAGATGGTTTGTAAACAAGTTAACATAATTAGATATGGAGGTGTCATCCAAAGGCCCTATTAGGTGCTTTCAACCCTAAGGGGAAGAACAATTCCCAGGTTGACCCATCAATAAATAGGTGCATGTGAGAGGTGGACATGTAAGGGGTTACTTTCATGCAATATGCCATAGTCTTGGTACCAGCTTTTGGAGTTCCAACATCTTCAGTATAATGATGTGAAGAGGGAGCAATCGTGGGACCCGAGTTACCCCTTTCCTCGGCTATTTTTACCACGTATCTTGTGTGCCTTCTTCAATGATTTTCTTATTCTTTTCATGCATAGCTTGAGTTACAAGTTCATTTGATGCATTCAAATTGTTGAAGAATGTAACTAGGTTCGATCTTCATAAATGTACTTGAGTCATTATGTAATGTACTTGTCAAAAGAATGAAAAAAATAATTTGTATTATTATTACAATGACTTATTAAAGCATTGGTTTCATGCATGGGTCATCTTTTATTAGTCAAAATCCCCATTGTCAACTCCTAGGATTTATATTGAGTCATTATAGTCATTGTACATTTTATGAGACCCTTCTTAGGCTTTTGAATCATGTAAAAAGATTTATAATTTTATTATTGAGTCAAATTAGGTATTTGACACCTCCACACCAAGTCGGCCTCAAACAAGGCAATTCGACCTCACCTAAAGCCTATATATACAAGCAATTTGAATTCATTTGGAAGCATCTGTCTCACAAGTTCGATATCCAAGAAAAGGAGGCAGAAGAAGTGTGAAATTCCAAGAAGAGAAAAAGTGTTGGAAGAATCAAGGTTGAAGTTTTTGGGTATCTCTTTCTCTCTCTTATGCAAAGTTACTGGAAAACTTGTTGGATCGAAGTTTTACTGTTGGAGAGGTCGAAATTCTAAAAGTGTTGGGTCAAAGATTTTTCTTCTAGAAGGCCGAAATTCTGGATTTGTTGGGTCGAAGCGCTGCTGCTTAAAGGTCGAAGTCGCTGGAAGAAGAGGCTGACTTGGTTGTTGGAGGAAGTCTATGTCTAGGTTGAAGAGTCTCAAGAAAACTATTGAAGGAAGAAATTTTCACTGGGTTTTCCCCTGGATAGGGGTTTTGCCCTGGTAGAGTGCCTACATCTTGTGTCTTATGTTTTTGTGATCTTCATGCACACATAATTTGGTAATTTCTTGATGAAAGATAATATAGAAAAGAAGTAAAAGAAGCCAACGTAATTCACAAGTAATTATCAAGAAAAAGAAATCTAACCCTAACTCTACTAGCATTGATTTCTCAACATCGTATCAAAGCTAAGATCAAGGAAAATTGAATATCACTTTGTTGGCTTGAAGGAAATTGATACTCCCTCTATGATAAATTATATAAGAATGGGATTCAATATTGCAGGAAGTTGGATCGAGAAGATCTTCTACTACTTATTCAACAAGATCAAAAGTGAAGGGTTTTTAGTTGCACTTACAGGTTCACTTAATGATGATAATGCATGGATTATTGACAATGGAGAATCAAGGCATATGACAGGGGAAAGTAAACAACTTCACACTCTATCAAAGGAACCATCTTCTCATGCAGTGGAATTGGGAGACAACAAAAGTTATGTTGTTAGAAGCCCAAGATCAACATCATCGAAGCTGGAGAATGGAGCTAAGCTACATCTCAAGTTCTCAACAATATACTATATGTTCCAGGTTTGAAAAAGAATTTTCTTTCAATTTCTTGCCTAGAAGAAAAAGGGGATAGAGTTGCTTTTGTTGATGGAAAGGTTTTAGTTTGGGGAAAATATTCAAGTATTGATAAAGCTAGGGTATTGGAGTTCGTGAAGGAAGCTTATATAGAGTCATAACACCACCTCCTCAAGCTCTAGTTCATATGGAAATCAATCCCATTGAGCTATGGCATAGAAGATATGGTCATCTACAGTACAAGGTCATTCCTGCTCTAAATCAACTAGTTCATGGCATCTTCGATATCAAAGAAGATCGTGAAGGAGTTCGCAAAGGATGTTCTTTGGGTAAACATACAAGAAAACCATTTACAAATAGTGAAACAAGGTCTAAATAAATATTAGACCTCATTCATTCCGATGTATGTGGGCCTGTGTCTGACAAATCACATGGAGATCATCTTTACTATGTAACATCCATTGATGATCACTCTAGAAAGACATGGCTATACCTTCTCAAGAAAAAGGATGAAGTATTTGAGAAATTCAAGGAGTTTAGATCTAAAGTGGAAACCCTAACCGAAATAAAAATAGAGACTTTGAGATTTGAAAATGATGGGGAATACACTTTTAAAGAATTGATTGCATATCGTAAAGAAGCAGGAATTAAGAGGGAGCTCATTGTTCCCTACTATCCCGACAAAATGGAGTGGCCGAAAGAAAGAATAGGACAATTGAAGAAGGTATACGAACAATGCTCCTTGATCAAGACTTACCAAAACTTCTATGGGGAGAAGCAGCAATGGTAGCTATATATATTCAAAATAGAAGTCCCCACACGATTCTTGAGAATATGACACCTGAGGAAGCATTCATAGGGACAAAGCCAAGTGTGAACCATCTCCGAATCATTGGGAGTCCTACCTATATCCACGTTCCAAAGGACAAACGAAATAAGTTAGATTCTACAAGCATCAAAGGGATCTTCGTTGGCTATAGTCTCTCCTCAAAAGCATATAGAATCTACATCAAGGAAGGAAGACATATTGAAATAAGCAGGGATGTTATATTTGATGAAAATCATGCCTACAAAAGATCCAAAGATATCTCTATTGATTCCGATGACGAAGATAGACCAATATTCGAAGAAGAAGAAGCACACCACGAAAATCCCTCTACAATTCAAGAAGAAGAAGAAGGACCAAGTGAGCCTATTCAACTTGTGACCATACTGAACACAAGGAAGAGGCCAAATTGGTTAAAAGCTACTATTGAAGATGTTGAAGGACATGGAGCTGCGAAAGGAACCCTTAGAGAAAGTAATAGACCGAAAAGATATTCTGGGTATGTTGCATATATGACAAAACTGATTGAAGTTGAACCATCTACATTTGAAGAAGTTGCTCATCAAGAAGTATGGAAGAAGGGCAATGCAAGAAGAATTTCAATCCATCATGAAGAATGGGGTTTGGGAAATTGTTCCTAGACCTAGTGACAAATCGGTTGTCACCTCCAACGGATGTACAAGATCAAGCACGTTGTTGATGGAAGTATAGACAAATACAAAGCTAGATTCGTTGCAAGGGGTTTCTCCCAAAAGGAAGGCATAGATTACGAAGAAACATTTGTACACACCACAAGGTATACTACCATTAGATATTTGGTTTCATTGGCTACTACAATGGGATGGAATAGCGATCAAATGGATGTAAAGACAACATTTCTGAATGGGACCATCGATGAGGAAGCATACATTGAACAACCAGAAGGCTTTGAAGAAAATAGCAAAGACACCCATGTCTGTAGACTCAAGAAGGCCCTATATGGTTTGAAGCAAGCTCCTAGGGCATGGTATGCAAGAATGGATGCACACCTTCTAAGAATTGGGTTCGTGAAGAGTATTGTTGGTCCAAATCTCTACATCAAGGTTATGGATAATGGGCCAGTCATTATTCTACTATATGTGGATGATCTATTCATTACAGGTGTGGAGCAAAGGATACAAGAATGCAAGAAGATGTTGGTAGCCAAATTTGAGATGAAGGATCTGGGACTGATGCACTATTACCTAGGTCTGGAAGTATGGCAGAAGCCTGGGGAAATATATCTAGGGCAAGCAAAGTATATCATCAAGTTGTTGCAGAAATTTTGGATGATGGATTCCAAGCCCATGACTACTCCTATGGTCACCAATCTTAAGAAGTTATGGAGCTTTGACTCAAGTCTCGTAGATCCTACCTCCTATTGTAAGTTGGTAGGTTCTCTGATGTATCTGGTAAATACTAGACTAGATATATGTTTTTTTGTGAATATTTTTAGCCAGTGTCAGTTGGAGCCTCGTCATGAACACTGGATAGTTGCCAAGCATATATTGAGATATCTGCATGGCACTATACATCATTACCTAAAGTACGATAGCAAGGAAGTCAAGTTGATTGGCTTCACAGATTCTGATTGGGGTGGCAGTAAGACCAATGGAAGAAGCACTATAGATGGATGCTTTAGTTTGGGATCTGCCATGATCTCATGGATTAGTAGAAAGAAAGATCTTGTTGCTTTGAGTAGTGCTTGTTGACCCTGCCGCCCGCACCTACCTACCAGTTAGTGAGAAAAGCCTTCAACCCCACAAGGTGTGGTTGGTGGCAGGGAATTCAAAGAAGGGGCTATCACACTAATCCCAACTCTCTCCGTTTGAGCTATCTCCTAGGTTAGCTAAGGGGGGTGGTCCCTAATGAAAAGTTAAGCTAAAAACAAAGATGCGAGTTTCTAGGAGAATTGTTAGAGTTAAATAGATTATTTATCTAAGATCTACAAGCAAAACCTGATATGAGCAATAGCCATTAACACATGAGATAAGCATGAAACACATAAACAACCAGTGCCTTTCAAAGCGTTGCTCTTTACAAAATGAAAAAAAAAATTATTGTATTTTTTATTTGTTTAGAATGAAGTCAAATGTTTTCAAGTTAAAGCCCAAATAACCTTGGACTTGGATTTCCAAATGGAAAGAGGTTACTTAGCTCATGCTTTTGGCTTTCTTCCTCAAACTTGAATTACCTCCAGGAACACTTGTAGGACAGCAAGCAAAAAAGAAGTTAGCATGCAAAAGAAATAGGGCCTCAAATGCTAGATAAAACCAATATGCACAAAAATGAAAGAAGAAAATATGTGATAATTTTTCAAGATATACAATAAGCAAAGGGCTCAAGAAATCCCCTCTTGAGTAAATCTTTTGATGTCTTATGAGATTGTTGGCTTGAACAACTTGTGGGACCTTTGATATCCTTGGAGGTGACTATTCCAACCGAAGAAGTCCTCACACTCCAATGGAGTTGGCAACCTGTCCTTAAATAAAAAATGCCTGCAAACCAATTGTTAGTGCAAAAGAGACTTGGCATATAGAGACCAAGATGAACTTGTCATTGAACCGACAATGACAAGCTACAACGAGAGCACAAAATATACCAAGCCCAGAGGAGATTTGAGATAGCTGCAAATCTCTCCTCCCTAGACAATAATGCCTTCAGGCAAATGCACAAAGAGAAACAACTAGATAGCAAACGTAAAATCAAATGAATAATAACATCAAACGACACAGGTATACCTCATCAACCAAAGCATGCGCCACAAAAGAAGCCAGTAACCCCAAAGACTTTTATTTATTTATATGAAAGACGAGTACAAAATCCAGCAGAGTTTCGGCAAGCCCAACAACTCGTTCTATCATGATACAATAAGAGCCCAAGGCTCCCATAAATAGAGAAATGGGAGGAGATCCCAATGCCAAGAGACAATGACAAGTGTAACAAGTGACAATCCCAATGTAAAACGAATTTGTACAAGTGGCTTAGAGGACTGTCCATGTGTCTCCAAACTGCTGTAGGATTGGCTGCCTTTAAACTGTTGTAGGATTGGTTGCCTTTAAACTGCTGTTGATTGCCTTTGTAAACTGCTGGGACTGCCCACATAGACTGTTGTGATATGAACATGTGTTAACTATGCGTATTTTCTGTGTTGACTGCCCACGTAGACTGCTGTGTTGACTGTGTATATACCTTTGTTAACTATGCGTATGGGCTGTCAACACAGTTGTGTAAATTGCCAACGTTACTGCTCTCCAAATCTGCATATATCTTCATTGACAGCTGCGTTACAATTTGATTGGCCAGCGTGTAATTGCTGAGTAATATGCTGAGTGGGCTGCCAACGTAAACTACCGTTGACTGCCCTTTGAACTACTGTTAAACTGCCCACGTACCCCTTATAAACTGTCCTCAACATAATTTTAAGTGGGGGGACAAGATTTGTCCTATGTGGCAGTCATGTCCCCCACTGAAATTTAATTACCAGATTCGTGGAGAGGAAAAGATACCGTACGCAATCCGACTTCCTTTGACTGAGTGCTTGTCTAGGTGGCTGCCATGTCATTTGCTTGTCCCCCACTAACTTTAATGTGCACCAACATGCTGAAATAAATCAAAATATTTAAAGTTTAGCCATACGTAATATTTCATGCACCTTACGTGATGCCTTTTGACTGCTTTTAGACCACCCTTTGACTTTCTTTGACTTTGAGTTGAAACTTTTGACTTGAGCCTGTTGTACCTTATGCGGTGGGTCCCACGTGCTTGCCACATCACCCTTGATTCTCTGCATAATTTCCATGTCAAAATTTGACTTATTTTGACTTTGGAAAAATTTATAAATTTTTCCAATTATTCATTTTTTGAATTTTTTCTTCAGTTTTGCTACTATCACTTGAAAAATCGGCTTTTGAGGGACTCTAAGTCATTTTTTGACCCCCAAAGTAAGCTCTAGGAGAATGTTGGGCCTCTGAGGATGAATTTCAAGTGGTCATATGCCCCAGACATTTCCTAAGGCCACTTATTTATGCCATTACATAGAAAATAATTAAAAAATCCCGTTTTGTGCGAAATTTTTAACTATTAAAAAATCCTACTTAGACCTAGCCAAATTCCACGAAACTTTTTGTGATCTAGTATGGTAATATACATCGACTCTAGACACTAAGATGTGTCAGGGGCTCAATCTTCAAACCGTCACCTCGGCTTTGGGGTAAAAATGAGTGAAAAAATCCAGAGAATTATCTGCCTCTGAAAAAGAAGGGATAATTAACCGGATAAAAAAAACACTCCAAAGTGTACTCGTTTGCTGATCGAGTCCCACATCCTAGGCCTGTTACAAATTCAAGAAAATCATCATACTAGCATCACTTATTACAATTCCCCGCAGGGTGTGGAATCTGGGTACAAAGAAGAAAAATGATGAGAAGATAGAGGTAGAGTTAAAAAACTCTGTTGACTGATGACATCTGATGGTACAAGTGCCCTCTAGATCATCCTTGGGCATGGAGTCTTCACATAATCATCAAGTGCTACTCCAGTAGTCAACATTTGGCTCCATATGGGGATGCCTACTAGATATGAAGTGATAGTGTGCAAGAACCTGGAATCTGCATCCACCGACAAAAGACATATATCAGCAGTATCCATTCAAAACATCATCAAATGAAATAGAATATAGAAACGAAGAAATGGAAATTTATTCTATGAACATAATGACAATTTATTCATGAATAAAACTAATTAAACAAAAATGACACGAGATAGGGTTAGAAATATGATACAAAAAGATGCCCCATGGCATCAGATAATTTCTTTGTAGAACAATTTGAGTAGTTGGCCGTTTACAGGTAACTCGAGTGGTTTTCCATCCAAAGTGCTCAAATGGTAGGAATTCTGTCCAGCTGCTTCC
>APFE031362916.1:0-11252 GCA_000404065.3 Pinus taeda
TTTTTATTTATTTATTTATTTTTTTGTGTTTATTTATTTAATTTTGTTTGTTTGTTTTTTTTTTGAATATTTCCGCGCCGTTCGCTCCCGACAGTCGTTATCGTCACTCCGGGAGCGGTTGCTCCTTGATCACTCCCGGAGCGACGGGCGCGACGCTCCCTGTTCCGCTCCGGAAATAGGCGAGGAGCACAATTTTTTTTTTTACAAGAGCACGGTTCTGACCCGCTCCTGAGTCGCTCTCGAGTCGCTCCCGCTCGGAGTGTGGATTGGGAGCGGGATCGAGGGGGGGGGAGCGCTCCCCCGCAACACTGGTTTTTAACAAGAAGGCTTCCAGATAAAAAGCGCCAAAGTCTGCACCAACGACACTGTTGTCAGTCAGTGTTACTAGACAATTTGTCAGGGCCGCGGCCAACTTATTTTGAATTTCCAGTGAGATATATGAACATTTAATTGGGGGGGAAGTGATGGATCCTATTAATTTCCTCTTTGTTCTCTCTCCAGTTTTTATCCCATTATTTATTGCAGCAATAGTATGCTCGTGGTCTCAAATGAATTTATTTTGTCCTCTTGCTTTTCTAGTGTGACCGGGGTTGTCCCTTTCAACTTCTCACTAAAGCATCCACACCAAACTTCCTTCTTTACTCCCATCACCGACTCTTTGTAACCTTAGATCCGGTGCATGGGCATTGCCATCCAGTTTCCATATGGCAAAAAATCAGAAGTGTTTTGGGATAGTGATTGGAACCTGCCATGTATGTACTCACATTTATTCTGGCCCATTTCATCCTGATCCTCTCTTCTGCCACTCAATAATTCATTTTTGTCAGCTCCACTCTATGCAGCTCTCTAATCCCTGAATTGATTCTCAAACCCCTAAATTCTTCAACAATTCACGACGGAAAACCCTTTAACAGTGGACTGATGGCCTCAGAAATCTCGTCCATTTGGGGAGCCACGACCTTTCTAACCCAGCAACTAACCCTTTTTCTTGGAGAAAATTGAAGCTGGGAATTCAAAATAGTTTGAAACAAGGGCTTCAGAAGAAGAAATATTTGGAACAACAACCTCTCCTTATCAGAATCAGAAACTTGTGTTTGAATGTCAGTAATGTTGTTCAATCATCCTTAGTTTCTGCTTATTTTTTACTATGTGTAACACTCCCTGTATATTGAACCCTAGAGACTTCAACAGTACATATAAAAGTTGGAAGATGTATCTTTCCTGATCTTTGACAGAGATAACTAGAAAGTGGCAGGCTCATTTTTTGTGGATACTCTTGAAGGAGAACAAACACATAGGCAAAATCTCACATCATTAATAATAGCAGGATTTGCATTAAATAGGTGAAACTTCACATCATTAATAATAGAAGGATTGGCAGCCCACGGGACTTTGGATTGATGGTGAATGGGTGCACTGTTAAGGCACTCCTTGCAATAGGTCACTGGTTCAAATCCCCCATGGGTGCTTACCTAGCAAAAAAAAAGAATAGAAGGATTGGCGTTAAATATGGTATACTAGAGAGTTGGGAATTCACTTGCACCTCACCAAAAACTTCACACTTCAAAAGAAATCCATCGTTATGGATAATGGCTTCAGAAAATTCATTGTTTGAGTGTTTTAGGTCACTTGCATGCCATGGAACATGAGATGCAATGGCGTGTGGAAGAGTATTGCTCACACTTAAACATTCTACTAACAATATTTGGTGGTGCAATTATATTATTCAAAATATTAGTTTGTATAGTTAAAGGAAATTCGCTATCCATCTTCTCATCCAAAAGATGATATACAATAACGAAGTTATCTTTTATGAGATCCTCATTTAAATCTCCCACTTGGGCTTCTAGAGCAGCATGTGTTGCAACAGTAGTTTCAGCCAATGATTTTGCTTTGATAGGAGCTAGCTCCTCTGAGACAAGTTCTGTTGCCTCTTCAGTCGCAACAGCAACAACAGCCTGTGCTTTTGTGACTTGTTTATCAGGTTGAGACAACCTAGTATAACCAAAGACAACAACAACAATGCTCTGTTCTCCTGGTGACAAATCTGCTAACAAAGCAAGCTAAGCATCTTGTTGCTTTTTGTTAATATCAGTGGATCCAGATTTTTGCCATGACATTTTCCTAGTGACTTCTTAATACTCTTTCCTTACCAAAGCAATCTTCCAATACAGATGTAATTTACCATTGGAATCTGTGAAGAATTCTCCAATTGAAGAAATGTTTGTCATAAATCGTGCTATTACCTCTTTCCCTAGATTGTCGTCAACTGGAAATGGTCTAACCAGAAAATCCACTTCAGCATCCTATGCATTCTTGTAAAGGCTAAGTACCTTTTGTTTAAAATGCTTGTAACAGAGGGAATGAAAACCAAATTAGTGCTATGGTAAACATGGTACCTGTAATAGAGTCTATATTTAGAACAAGTGGAGTACTCCTCAAAAGGTAGCCCCCCAACCAAAGAAAGAAAATTGGAAATTGAATAATGTTTATCCCAATTGGGCAATAGTAGAAATTTCATTTGTGGGTGACATAAGCATTTTTCCATGGAGAATCAAGTTAGTCCCAGATCAATGGGAGGATATGTTCCTGCAATACTGCGGGTGAGGTAGATCTTGCTTAGGATCTACCTCATCTACCTGGATAAAGTTGGTCTCAAGGGGTAGTCTATGTAAGGGGGAAAATATACAAACATCAGGAAGCCAAACACAGTGGAGATAAGCCAGAAGTCAATATGCATATTTCCCTCAAGGTCTTAATAGTTATGAAGAAAGTGCCTTGAAACATATTGTATCAATGAAGTTGAACAACGAAGCTTGATAGGAAGGAACTAGGAAGATAAACTAGTATTAGTAGGAAGAAACCAAGAAAAGTCATGTAGAACCCTGGGTTCACTTTTATTTATGGAGAGTAGAGGTTGATTTAGCATAGACCTAGAAAAGAAACTAAGGGCAAGGCATATTGGGCCTGACAATGGTCAAGAATCTACAATTAATGAGATTGGCACTAGTGTCACAGACAGTACAAGCAACAATGTTCCAGAGAAGCTTAATGATTTATACAAAAAATTGTATTGTTGATGACGTGGAGACTGTAATGATGGTTACATGGAATCTTATGGGAGATTACAAGACTTAATCTTGCATGTGATAGAGAGGTTGGTTCAGTTTACTGCTATTTCTATTTTGTATTTATTTGAAAAGGTCAAGAATTATAAGTGCTGCTATTTGGTTTGGTTTATTGATGCTTTGCGTTGTATATTTAATATCTTATATGAGTTAGGTTTGCGGTCTGCTTGTATGATTAGATTCTGCTTCACATATAATCTCGTATGAAGATGTTTGTATCTTACAGTTCTCTGCAGTTTTCTTTGTAGTTTTATTTATCCAGGAAGGCAAGTCAAATTTCCACTATCTAGATTGAGAAAGACCATATGAATATTAATAATAATATAATGTTAAGGTCATGATTAGACACCAAATTGATGTCTGAGATCACCTTGTTTGTGTAGGATTTGTGTTCACATGGTAATTTGACTGCTAAAAGTACTCTACCCCAACTCTAGATTTGAACAT
This sequence comes from Pinus taeda, assembly GCA_000404065.3. NCBI lineage: Eukaryota > Viridiplantae > Streptophyta > Pinopsida > Pinales > Pinaceae > Pinus > Pinus taeda. Next base: position 3,576 of record APFE031362916.1, read on the forward strand.
GTGGCCTCATATGAGGAAGCACATGTTCATAAACATTAGGCCCTCTCCTACACACCTCCCCTTTTGATAGAAAGGTTGCAATTGGGTAGGTTAGTTTGACTCACTACTATACAACAATGACAAAGATCACAAGGTTTTAAGTCAAAGTCGTAATGTGCATGTTTTATAACCATGTATTTTGGATATTGTTGTTCAAAGTGCTAAATATTTGATGAATAACACTTGTTATGTTGCATAAATTGTAGACTTACAAGCACCTGTATGAAAGTTAAATTATATTATGTAAATGAATTATATCTTTTTTTACTACCCACACATGACCTGAAAGTTGAATAGAAAACAATTTTCCCACTAATGGGCTTTTATAAATAGTAGTCAATCTAATAAGAGGCAAAACTGGACTTGGTTGTGAGCCTAATGCTAGGTGAAAACATTGCTCTGTAATTTCAAATTGTCTTTGTTTTATTATGAAGTCAATTTAATAAGAGACAAAAACTTAATATAATAAGGAGTACTTACAATTTTTAAATTATAGTCTTCCCTTTTTACTATATTTACTTAATTTAATATAGTGTATATTATATTTTTTAATTTTTGTTTTTATTGATTGGACATTTGAAAAATGAAATGTCATAATACTTTATTTATTTATTGGACACTTGAAAATAAATAATGTCTTCTCTTTCTACTGTATTGACTTAATTTAATATGGTGTTTTGTTTGTTTTTTTTTTTTTTTAATTCTCGTTTTTTTTGTTTTTGTTTTTGTTTTGTTTATCGTGTAATTGATTGGATATGTGGGAAATAATTATGACTTCCCTTTCTATTAATTGACTTAAATTTAATATGGTGTATGTATCATTTACAAACTATGTTGACAAAATGTGGTAATTCTTGTTTTTTTTTAATGGATATATGAAGAATAACCATCTTTAATGTTTATTACATTATTAATTTAATAAAAGGTAAATACAATATTTTAATATAATTTATGTACCTTATTTTACAAATTGTATTGTTTGTAAAGGACATTATGTCCTTTTAAGATATTGATTACTAAACTCTCTTCAAGTGTAAAAATATTGATTGCTAAGATTTCCTCAAGGGTAAAGATGCTAAAAATGATGAAATCACCACTTTTTTTTTTATTGTCTTACAATAAAGATGAGTCAATTTATTTATAAAAAGGTTTAGTTGGATTAATATTTTCTTATCGAGTAAATGTAGGGTTTAATTATTTTAATTATTATATTTTAATTGGGTTAAATTTTTTATAATGCATCATCCAAATGTTTGGTTGCTAAAGATCTCTTTATTAGGTTTATTTTTATTTGTACTAACTATTTAAATATTTCTATTTATCTAGTTTATTATGAATTTATTTATCATATTTAATTACTATAAATAGGTTTACACTAATTTTTCTAATTTTTAGATATTACACGGAGCATCTTATATTATTTATAATGTAAGTTATTATTTTAGTGAAGTGATGATGATGAGCGCGTATTAGTAATATAATTTATTTATGGTTTATAATTTATAATTATTATTTATTAGAATACTAATTTTAATATATATTAGGCTTAAATATTGATTATAATAATTCACATTAATAATTAAAAAACTTTTCATTGTTTTGAGTTTGTAACTTTTACTAACATCAATGTACCCAAAACTTTTAAGCATTGTTGATATGAAGTTCTTATTGAGTAAGATGGTGTTTGATTCATTTTCATTTGTTTGAAAAGCTATGTTTTAAATGGTTAAAATTTTATATGATATAAAATTTTATTATTGAGAAATTCCATTTATTTTTAATATTTATTTTTTAACTATTTAAGAATTAATTATAAATAATAAATTTATTATTTATTTTAAATATTTATTATAACTTATATTTATTAGGTTTATTTTAAATATTTATATAAATATATGGTTTTGTTTTTTAAATTATTTACTATAATATATATTTTTTATTTACTATTTATTATATGAATAATTTATAATAATTATTAGGTTTATTTTTAAATATTTATTATAATATTTTATAATAATTATAATATTTATAATTATTATGATAATTTACAATAATTTATTACATTTATTTAAAATATTTATTATAATATTTAAATATTTATTTGGGTTTGTTTTTAATATTTACAATAATATTTATTTATAATTATTAAATAATTATAATTATTTATTTGTTTTATTGTATGCTATTATAAATTTTATTGTTGGGATATTGGATTTATTTTTATTTATTATACATATTTAATATTTATTTATTAATAATAATTATTTATAATTTATTATATAATAATTTTAGTGTATATTGGGATTAAATATTGAGTATAATAATTCACATTAATAATAAAAAAAACTTCTCTTTGTTTTGAGTTTGTAATCTCTACCAAACATGTGAAGGTGGAAGCTTATGTACCTCAAAAATTCTAAGCATTATGCCTTATTGATATAAGGTTCTTATTGAGAAAGTTTTTGTTCAATTCATTTTCATTTGTTTCAAATACTATATTTTAAATGGATTAAATTTTATATGAATAAAACATTTATTGTTGGAAGCATTTATTTTTTATATTATAATTATTATTACAAATTATTTATTTAGTTATAATTTATCCGATGAATAGAATAATTTAATAGGTGTATTTTTAAATATTTATTATAATTTTATTATTTAATTATTTTATTATGTTTATTATAATACTTTTTCATTAACAAATAAAAAAGCTTCTCTTTGCTTCGAGATTGTGATCTCTACTAACAGGGTCAACCACGTGAAGGTGGAAGCTTGTGTGCCCCAAAAACTTGTGTGCATTGTTGTTGGTATGAGGTTTTTAACATATCAACATGCACAATTGCTTTAAGTTAAATGATTAATAAAATTATGATTTGTTTTTAAAATATATTGATTTAATATGTTAAATACATTAATAAAATTAATGTATTTTTTAAAAATATATTAATTTATAATTAATCATATTATTGTTGTAATGTTTATATAAATAGTTATTAATAATATTTTTGATTTCTCTCAAGAATAAGTTAAAATTATATGTAATAAAATGTATGTATTTATTGTAAGTGTTAAAATTAAATGGTTAGCTTTTAAATGATAAATGGAAAAATGGCAAGAAAAGTCATTAAAAAAAAAAAAGTTTCAAAATATTTAAAAGTTTGAAAATTTAAAAATAGTAAATATTATTTTACAATAGTGACAAATCAATACACCAAACACATTACAATTTCAAATTTAATGCAAACATACATCAACAAACATAACATTGATAAAACCTTTTTAACATACACATGCAATATCAACACAAAGAAGATAAACATTACAAATTCATATACATGTTCAAATCAAAACACATAACCAAACATTGACCAAACACTTCATATACATACATAAACAATTTCAAGTAAACAAACATACATATACAAATTAAAAAACAATGGACTTAAAAAACTTATATTAAAAACACATAATACAATTGATCACGATTACAAATCAATATACCAAGCACATTACAATTTCAAATCACATACAAACATACATCAAGAGACACATTACAATTTCTATTTTGTGTTTAATTCCAAATAACATACAAATATCCATACAATCACTTTGGCATAAAAATACAAAATATAAATTCAAATAAACAAACACGCACTTACATTATATACACATTCAATTTTACAAAATAAAATTCATTGCAATCACAATTCAATATAAAAAACATACATTACAATTTCTATTTCATGTTTAATTTCAAATCACATTCAAATATTCATACAACCACTTTGGCATAAACATACAAAATACAAACTCAAATAAGCAAACACACACCTACATTATATATACACATTCAATTCTACAAAACAAAATTCAATACAACAAACACATTACAATTTCTATTTCGTGTTTAATTCCAAATCACATAGAAATATCCATACAACCACTTTGGCATAAACATACAAAATACAAATTCAAATAAGCAAACACACACATACATTATATATGCACATTCAATTCTACAAAACAAAATTCATTGCAATCACAATTGAATACAAAAAACACACAATTTTAATCACAATTCAATACAAAAAGCACACATTACAATTTCTATTTCATGTTTAATTCCAAATCACATACAAATGTCCATACAACCACTTTGGCATAAACATACAAAATACAAATTCAAATAAGCAAACACACACCTACATTATATATACACATTCAATTCTACAAAACAAAATTCATTGCAATCACAATTCAATACAAAAAGCACACAGTAAAATTTCTATTTAGTGTTTAATTCCAAATCACATACAAATATCCATACAACCACTTTTGCATAAACATACATAATACAAATTCAAATAAGCAAACACACACCTACATTATATAGACACATTCAATTCTTCAAAAAAAAATTCATTGCAATCACAATTCAATACAAAAAGCACATATTACAATTTCTATTTCGTCTTTAATTCCAATCACATACAAATATCCATACAACCATTTTGGCATAAACATACAAAATACAAATTCAAATAAGCAAACACACACCTACATTATATATACACATTCAAAATTCTACGAAACAAAATTCATTGCAATTACAATTCAATACAAAAAGCACACATTACAATTTCTATTGTGTTTAATTCCAAATCACATACAAATATCCATACAACCACTTTGGCATAAACATACAAAATACAAATTCAAATAAACAAACACACACCTAACATTATATATGCATTCAAATTTACACAACAAAATTCATTGCAATCACAATTCAATACAACAAACACATTACAATTTCAATTTGTGTCCAATTTCAAATCACATACGAATATTTATACAACCACTTTGGCATAAACATACAGAATACAAATTCAAAAAGACAAACACACAACATAGAATTTTAGATTCAAAATATTAAAATAAAACATTTTCAAAATTACAAATATCTATCAACCACTTTGGCATATACATACAAAATACAAATTAAAATAAGCAAACACACACCTACATTATATATGCATTCAAATTTATACAACAAAATTCATTGCAATCACAGTTCAATACAACAAACACATTACAATTTCAATTTGTGTCCGATTTCAAATCACATAGAGATATTTATACAACCACTTTGGCACAAACATATAGAGTACAAATTCACAAAAACAAACTCACAACATAGAATTTAGATTCAAAATATTAAAATAAAACATTTTCAAAATCACAGACATACAATTTCAAATGAATAAGTACATATTACACACTTCAGAATTTTATCAATTATATATATATAATCTTATTTAACTATACAAAATATAAAATAATACACATGGAACAAAAGAAAAAATCTTTCAAAAAATCAATAAAAAAACAAAATAATATAAAAATGAAAATTAAATTGAATAATTTGTTTAGTATAGAGATATTTAGTGTGTTTTTTGATGTATTTGTATAAAATTGTATAATTTATATGTGTGCAATTTGTATTTTTTAAATATAATTCATATAATTGAAATGTAGAACTACATGTTTTAAATATGAATGCTATAAAATAAATGAATATAAAAAAATGTATTGTGATATGTATGAGTTTAAGGAAAAATAATCAACCCACAAAAAAACTCTACACTACTCGAAGAAGAATGGGGCCCCATCCTCCTCGAGCATTTGGAAGGAGTTTTAACTCCTTCCATTAAAAAATCATTTTATTAATAGTTGTATGTACATAATTTTCTCATAGTATTGAGAAAAGAAAAAAAAATAACTACATCAATATTTACATTGAGCAGAACCATAATGAGAACACAACCATTCCCGTGCATAAATCTGCAATACAACATATAAATATTACTTTGAATAAAACCCTAAAGAAAACCCATTTATGTATATATATATATATATATATATGCAAATTTTATATTATATACTCAATAATGAAAACTGATTATATACCTTCATTGGTACTTTTCAGAAAGTACAAGTAAACCTGCGACTTTGTTAAGCAAACCTGCCATTAAGAAAGAACTATTAAAAAAAAAAAAATTTAATAAAAATATAATAAAAATATTCTGTCTCAATATAAAAATGATAAATATAATTTATATAAAAATATATATTATTAATTATAATTCCTTTTAATAATATAATTAATATGTTTTCTATTTAAAAAAACAAAATCAGAGCTGACATTGAACATCTGCCCCCTGGAAATCAGTACAAATGACAGATATGCTTTCATATATACACGGACGTGATGGGGGCATTGAATTAGACGAAGAGGTTTGTAATCCAGAAATTCCCCACTGAAGCGAAAAAGCTAGACGAAGAGGATTGTAATCCAGAATTCCCCACTGAAGTGAAAGTGAAAGAGCTAGACGAAGAGGTTTGTAATCCAGAATTCCCCACTGAAGAAGAAGAGTTTAATTGACATGTTGCATTGTTTTCGGAACAAAAAGAAATTTAATAAAATGATGCGAGGAGAGCTCTTTAATACCAGCAAGTTGAAATATGGTTTAAATCAACAACAGGTTATACCAACAGGTTCTGAACAAAAAGAAATTTAATTAAATGATGCGATGAGAGCTCTTTAATACCAGGAAGTTGAAATAGGGTTACACAGGTTCTGAACAAAAAGAAATTTAATTAAACGATGCGATGAGAGCTCTTTAATACCAGCAAGTTGAAATATGGTTTAAATCAACAACAGGTTACACAGGTTCTGAACAAAAAGAAATTTAATTAAATGATGTGATGAGAGCTCTTTAATACCAGGAAGTTGAAATAGGCTTTAAATCAACAACAGGTTACACAGGTCAGGTTCTGAACAAAAACACCACCATAGAGGCGAGCTCAATAACACCATAAAGAGAACAGGCGGCACAACACACAGCCAGAGCAGGGTATACCAGAAAATCACGGGAAGCAGATTTACACCAAAAAAAGCAGGATATACCGTAAAACTAAGACGACAGAATAAACCCAAAAAAGCAGGGTATACAGTTAAGCTAACACACTACATGGTATAACCAAAACCATGGATTAAACTACTAACATACCGCACAACTATAGAGGTTGTACACCAATGATGCTTGAATTGGCATGGGAGACAGTAATGAATGAAAATTTAAATCTACTAAAAGTGGTGGACGCATCAGGTTTAAACCATTTAAATATATACCTGGATTTGGGATTGGTAGTGATGATTCCATTTCTTCAGCGAGGTAGCGTTCGAACCGCAGCAACGCCAATGATCTGTTTCCTGCATTCATTTCCCAGCAACACTAGCGACCTGTTTCCTTCCTCCACTCATTTCTGTTGTAAAAAAGAATACAGAGCAATTAAATAGGATTTTCGCTGACAAGAGAGTAGATAAATTAAATGGAAATCAATTCATACCATGCCTAGAAAGATCATTGATCTCCTTGATCCCAAGAATTGGAAACAACTTAAAGATCATTGATCTCCTTGATCCCAAGAATTGGAAACAACTTAAGTGCCATTTTTCTTCCCTCCAATCTGTTTCACTCTGGCTTCCTCCTCCTCTATCCACACAGACAGACATGGACTTAAACTCTACCTAGAAACAGACCGACCCAGACTCGACTCGAACCACTCAAA
>APFE031362936.1:0-21545 GCA_000404065.3 Pinus taeda
CTTATCAATGATAGGACGGTGAAAGTTATGGTTATATTGAGAGAAAAGTGTGTAAAGATAGTTATGAATAAGAGATAGGATGCTTTGGATTGATGATAGTTTATGCAAAACGAACAAGGACAAAAATATGTTAAAAAGATGCTTTGCTGACGGTATTCTAGCTGAAAATGATGTGATTGATCATAAAACAGTTTCTCATGCATAAAGGTTCAAAACAGGAAAAAGGTTAAGGAAATAACTTCTATGATAAAAAGAAAATAAGAAAAAAGGTATTATAATAATAATTGACGAAAAGATATAACTTCAATACCATAAGCAGAGCCGTTGCTGCTAGCAGGCATCCATAGCCTCGGCAGGGTTGCTTTTTAACCCATATGAGCCAGAATCCTCAATTTATAACTAGAGAGTTTCAGTGTTGTTCTACAGAAGAGATCAGTGTGCTGACGTGGTAACCAGATAACCACACTGCCATTCACTGGGATGTAGCAAAAGTGATCAGGCTGGCTCGTGATGAGACCTCCTATTCCAAGGGATAATTTGGCTATCGAATGGATCATAACCCTGGTGTGGTGGCCATAATGGGAATGTCACTTTGTTACAACGTTATGAACATGGTAGGTTGGCTCGAAATGAGACCCCCTATCCTCCATCTGCGAACAAATTTTTTTGTTATTACATATTTTTATGATAAAAAGAGGGAGGCTCAATACTCCTTAAGAGTAGGGATGGTGGAAGAAGTTGAACATGTCAATAGAAAAAAATATACCCATAATCTCATTTATTACAGACAGAGAAGATTATAACCAGGAAGGTTGGAACTAGCATGGTATTAAGATAATCAATCAATATCATGTTCAACAGAAAACAATGTAGTAAAGTAGTATATAAATAATTGTGTCATTTTTGAAAAAAATCTATCATCAAGGAACTGTCCTGTTAAAGATCATAACTTGAATGATAATAACTTGCTTCAAAAGAATCCATAATTCTTGTCCTCATAAAAGTAGTGTACTTCATGCCATTAAAGAGAATCAGGAAAATGTGGTTGAGATGAACTAGGAATAATCCCACAAGAGAAAGGAAGGGTTGCTCTTAAAAATACTCTCAAAGTGTTGTTTTTTTTTAAGGAACAACAAAAACACTCAAAAAGAAAGTGGTGTTCTGTGTAGGGAACAACAAAGAAAATGCATACCAAAAAAAGCAAAAATACACACAAAAAAAGCGTGAAAATGCACATGTCGTTCCTTTGGAAAAAAGAATAGCAAAAACTAAATGTGTCATTCCTTTAGAAAAGGAACAAAAATGCAAGTGTCATTCCTTTAGAAAAGGAACAACAAAAATGAAAAGTGTCAACGTGCTATTCTTTTCGAAAAGGAACGGAAAAACGTGAAAGTGCAGAAGTGCTGTTCCATTCGGAAAGGAACAACAAAACGTGAAAGTGCAGAAATGCTGTTCCATTTCGAAAAGGAACAAAAAAATGTGAAAGTGCAGAAGTGTTGTTCCATTTCGAAAAGGAACAACAAATCGTGAAAGCGCAGAAGTGTTGTTCCATTTCGAAAAGAAACAGCAAAACGTGAAAGTGCAGAAGTGTTGTTCCATTTCGAAAAGGAATAGAAAAACGTGAAAGTGCAGAAATGTTGTTCCATTTCGAAAAGGAACAACAAAATGTGAAAGTACAGAAGTGTTTTTCCATTTTGAAAAGGAACAACAAATCGTGAAAGTGCAGAAGTGCTGTCCCATTTCGAAAAGAAACAACAAATTGTGAAAGTGCAGAAGTGTTGTTCCATTTCGAAAAGGAACAACAAATCGTGAAAGTGCAGAAGTGTTTTTCCATTTCGAAAAGGAACATCAAAACATGAAAGTGTAGAAGTGCTATTCCATTTCGAAAAGGAACAGTAAAACATAAAAGTGCAGAAGTGTTGTTCCATTTCGAAAAGGAACAACAAAACATGAAAGTGTAGAAGTACTGTTCCATTCCAAAAAGGAACAACAATTGTTCGATTTCGAAAAGGAACAACAAAATGAACCGTGAAAAAGGAACATGAAAATGAACAGTTGACCCAAAAAGTGTTATTCCTTTGAGAAATGAATAGAAAAACGAAAAATGATGTCCCTTTGAAAAAGGGACAGCAGGAACGACAAAAATGCACACAAATGTTGTCCCTTCCGAAAAGGAACAACAAAATGCACAATCATAAAATGCAAGCACGCAAAGAATCAATTAGTTGTTCACTGCATTGATGCTGAGGATGAGTTACACTTTGAATGAAGAAACACCTGAAAAACAAAATATAAGAGAAATTAGAAAAGAAACAACAAAAAACAGTATGTAAATAAATAAATTAAGTTACAACAACTATGATGTTATATAAAAAAAATGATCTATTCAAAAAATGTTTTGGCAGCAAAGACATGACATGAATCTTCAAATGGAAATCAATTCTTCATTTCTTCTATTATGAATCCGCTGGGTAATGAGTTGGATGAAATTCCTTTGTTTCATTTAAAATTTCTGTCAAAATCACTCGTCCATAAATTGACCTTCTTTTTCTCCTAGGACCTGCAAAAAACGAGTATCTACCTGCAATAAAACATTAAATTATAGAGAAAGAGAAGTATACAGGCTCCCTTATTCCAAGAATTATGAAAAAAACTAACAAGTAGTTACTCTGTATAACAAATCCACAGAGAAAATAACAAAGTAAAATTTATTTGTCACCTGCGGGAGAGCAGTGGTTGAGCATACTAACCAGCAGTGTTTTAATCACAACTTCTTTATTTTTCTTCCAAATTGAGTGATTCTAAAGCCAAATGAAAAGATAATTCAAATTTTTATTTGCAATAGAAACAGGTTTTAAAAATTCAATTATATGATATGCCAATTTTAGTTAGAACAATCTGCATAACAGAGTCATTTTCGCTTACCCAACTTAGACCAACAGTTGATATTTCAAGCATAACGTTTTCGTTTGATGTCGAATTAGAATGATTGAAATTGGAAATGAAATTTGATTAATTTATTTATCTCCAATAGGAACATGTTTTTAAGACAAAAAAAATTGATAGGTCAAATACTGTAAGGAACAGTCGGAAAAACAAAGTTTTAAAGATGCAGATTTACGATAAACAGTAAGTATTTTGATCATAACTTCCCCATATGATATTGAAAATGAGTGATTCCAATTGCATTGTAAACTTGATTCAGAGGGGAATCTACCATAGAAACATGTTTTAAAAATTCATTCATTCAGGCCTCCAAAAACTGACTGTCCCAACTCTGTTCTTGAGCTGCCTGCTAGACATCTTATCAATGTTTTGGTTCTAATGTTTTTGTTTCAAATCCAAATTGAGTGATTCAAATTGATTTTGAAATTAGACATCAAGGGATACTTAGGATAGAAACAAGTTTTAAAAATATTCCCTTTTGGTCCCTCAAAACATGACTGTCCCGACTGTTTTTCCAGAAATCTCATCAAGCCTGCAAGCCAAAAAAATGATATTCAAGTATTTTTTCATATTGATGATAAAAATGAATATAAGTGTTTGTAGAATTGTTATTTATATTATAAATCATCTACATACACAAATGAATTAAAAATTTATCACCAGTGTTGATTTGCATAGCATATTGCAACAAAAAACAACTAATTTTACATAATAAAAAAAAACAAAATGCATTTATTTATTCCCTTATTTATTTTATTTTTTTACACTAACCTATTTTGATTTAAAAAATGAACATGACTACGTATATAAGTACTTCCAGTGGAGCCATCTTTGCAATAGGGCTTCATGTATGCACATACCCAAATTTGAAAGATGCATATTGATGAAAATTAGGGTATGAGAAGCCAACTTCCCGTGAAAAAATGGTATCAAAAATTGTTGAAGCATAGTGATGTTGCAAACAAATGATGGAGTGAAACCAATCTTCAATATATCATTTACTTTCTTGATTTCACATAGCCATCATATCATGAAGTTCTTGAGATTTTAAAATAGCTTGTTGATGCATAGTAAAAGAAACCTCATTTTCTTCCATAGCTTCTACAATTTTTGCATTTGAAACATTTTGAATCTCATTGTAAGTTTTCTCTAATAACACATGTGAGCTAGGATGGGTGGGAAGGGTGGGTAAATTTGGCAGTTCAACATTGTAAGCATGTTGTACTAGTTTATTGTGGTGAGGGTGTGGAATTAGTTGAGCCGGAAAATGTGTAAAGAATGGAGCATTGTGATGATGTGGTTGATTGGGTTGAGTGGATGAATATGATATGCAAGCAAGATGTTGCAAAAGAGTTGGTGGAGAATATGGAGAATGTGCTTGTGCTACAATATGAGGGAGAGTAGTCATGCAATCATAAGGTGAACCATGCCAAGCTTGTAGACAAAATTGCTGGTGGTTATATTGAGATTGACATGGCTGCCCTAACATATTAGTATTCCATAATGGATTATGCAAGTAAGAAAGTGGAGAGGAAGTGTTTTGAACCATACCTGTATCTGATTCATGGTTTTTGACTTGTTGTAGCTCCTACCTCTTGATATGCACTTCAAATTAGATAAGGAGAACAACCATCTATGGTAATGCTCCTTTCGTCATAGTGAAAACACTTCATCAATTTCTTCATTTTTATGAACCTGCAAAACAGCCAATTTTTCATTATAGAGAGCTAATAAAATCAACTTTAAAATTTTCAAATAACACATTGATTTCAGCTCTTATGTCTCTTATTCTTGTAGCAAATTTGGAAAAGAAAGAACAAACATCTCTAGAATTCTTACCAGCCTTGGAGATTCCTCTTGAATACCTTATTCACAACTCACAAACATCATCATATGATAACTGAAAAACATCACCTTTTCCTATCAGATTTAAGAGTTTTAAAAATTTATCTTTGATCCCTTTAAGAAGGAGGGTTTTTAATATCTCTTTTTCCAAATGCTTATATTTTGATTTTTGAAAGTTGTATTGAAATCGATCTACATAGTCTTCCAAACTTTCATCTTCCCCTTGTATCATATTGAAAATATCTTCATTGGCTTTGGAATAGTCTTGGTACTTCTTCAAGAATATGTTCTTCATGTGCTCCCATGATTGGATGCAATTCCCACCTAGGCTCATGAACCGTCAGAGAGCTGCTCCTTTTAGAGTAAGAGGAAACACTTTCAACCTTTGATTGTTAGTGTAATAATCATATCCTCTACAAAGTATTTCAAACTGAAACAAAAATGTATGTGGATCTTCATTTGCTAAACCATGAAAATTTGGTAAAGATGGGGGAATTATGTGCCATTGTGTCACTCCTCCTAGATCTTTGATAGGAAATTCAAAAGTAGAAACGTGAGCCATTTCTTACCATAGTATAAGATGTTCTTCATGTGTTTCTTCGAGGCTCCTTCTTCAAATGTTCCTATCAATCGGTTAGTGAAATGGGTGGTGCTTACATCACCACTTGCATGAGATCATGTGATTCGTTTTTCAAAAAATTCTATCTAAATTTCCTTATCATTCACACAAAAATTCAAACATCTATTTCTACCTTAGGTTCTTTAACAATCCTTCTGGAAAGCGGATGGGGGAGCAGGGATTTTACATGCTCCGTACACAGGTTCTTACCTTCTGTTTTTAAGATCCAACTCTTCCCTAGCAGGCACTCATCAGATTCACACTACTCTTTAGAAATGGCTACACTCTCCCCGGCAACGCCGCCAAAATGTGGAGCAATAAAAAGGTGTCTTTTAAACTCCTGATTACCTCACATTAATTATCAACCCAGGGACGACTTTTTATTTCAAGAGTGTACTCAGTCTGAGGCGACTATTTACTCAAGAGTAATGATGTTCAGTATAGTGCTTAAAATACAAAAGTAAATGAATTCTAAACCATTACTTTAAAAGGATAAAATCACACAAGGCAGCTTATCAGTCAAGGGTGCGGAAGCAATAACCCATCCCTCTAGAAACTGATGGAAAGGAAATTAGAGCATGGACCATAGGTCTGGGAGCTAGGCAGTGACTGTTGAGGCTCACTACAGCCTTAGATCTTCTCTCACACCAAAACAACAAATACAAGTAAATGGAATGGCAGAAAGTAAAATAGAACAACAAATAGGAAATGGAATAGCAAGCCTAAAATGGAACGACCGTAAATGGAACATCAAACTAGAATTAAAGGAATCTGAACAACAAACTTTAATTAATGGAAATGAACAAAAACAAAGCCAAATTAATAGCAATCTTTACTCTAAGAATAAATCGAACAACACAAGGAAATAGAACAGGATTGATTAATGATGGAATATGAAACAATGTTGGAAAGTCAAATATAAATACACACGGCACACCTTAATAGTAATCTGATATGGTAATCCAACTATCAGTCTTAGTTATAAAGAATACGACTGTATTTTGTAATGGAACAGCAACGTCAAGAGATTCAACAATCGCCAGGAAATATAATCTCTAAGATGAATTCAGGAATACCAATTTATGAAGGTCACAACATGGTTACACTGTAATTGAACATCAATAACATTCTGTAATGATCAACAACTTTATATCAATGATTAAAAGAACATCAATGTGTTACCAAGTCAAGATGAATCAATACAACATTCCTGTCATAGAGAATGATATTGATCAGTTGGACATAAATCAAATATAACAGGACCGTGATGTAAAATAACAAAACATACCAGATTACTGAATAAATATTGATAAGCAAACCATGCATGAACTAAAGATATAATATACAGTAGCAACACAATCCACCAGTGGTTGGGCCCTTAGCCGCCAGCGGATGCTGCTGGGCTACTTTAGATGAGAAGAATGAGCAACAACTCCCAAATGATATATTAATAATCAAATTGTGCAATCATTACAACAGCAAAAGCTTGAGAATTACAATGGCAATGCAACAATCCCTATCCTATCATGAATAATCCATCATCATTCTTGAATCTCCAATCCTGAATCCTCAATTCTCCATCCCCAAAGTCATCCTGAAGTCATCCCCAAAGTCATCCTGAAGTGGTCCCCAAAGTCATCCCCATCTCTGATCTCTGTTTTCATTTAAATAGAGAGATCAGAGAGAAGTTACAATAAATATAAGTACAATGTGATTTGTATCAAAAAATTGGATTGTTTCCAACCAATTGATCAACAAGAAGATATATTTCCATTCATCTCTCAACAAAAGCAAGACGAATTTGGGTTTGCAGCTAAGATTTAGAGGACGGCCGCAACAGCAAATCTGCGAAAATCGTGCTGAAAGAACCATGTGTTTCTCTTTGTACAAGCCGAATTTGGGCAAACCATTCTCCAATAAAGTTAATTGGGTCCGTTTTGGACAAAACCCATGTTCCAGATTTTCCACATTCTTCTTCGTTTGCTCATAATCTCAACCCCAAAAATGTCACTTCTTATTCCAGCGAATTTCTGAGTTGGCATATTTAATGGTCAAATCTTCAATCTAGAAATTATCTTGGAGGTTAAAAATGGTGAATAATGTTACAAATAATTTATTGAAACTATCATTGATAAAATCATTCATAATCATCAATTTATTAGAAATAAAGGAGAATAAATAATACTCATCCATAAGATCATAAACCATTTACAAAATGGATTTAAATGATAAATTATAACAAATGATATGATGAAGAATAGTGGAAATGGTCGGGATAAGTGTTCAAAAGTGATAATAATAATGGCATATTAACAGCCCAACAAGGATCAATCCTTCCTAAGACTTCTTATATAAATATAATGCAATAGGGGTGTAATGGATATCTATTCTCGGAAGACATTGTGAGTGAGGAAGATGTAACCGAGCGTGAGCTCGTTTCTAAGGCTGAAACACCTTAGTATGTAACTGTTTTGTGTGATATATAAAACTCGGGTTTAGCATTTACGTTTATGTGCATTTTATAATTGATTTAGTGCGTGTTTGTTTTTTGTAAAGAAGTTAATTCTGTATTGTGAATTAGTATGGAAATCACTGTAAAAAGATGGGAAATTCCACATATTTCACATGGCGCAACTATTGTATATGATATATATAAATCTATGTATTAATGCTGCAACGGAAGGTGGATATATATAATACCGTGTGTGAATTTCTTGGGGAGCGTAAACTCCAGTTATTGAATTCAGAGCAGTGTTATATCCATGGAAGAGACAGTGCGTGCCTAATATATTTATTGTTAATTATATATGCAACCGATTGCAAGGGATAAATATATAAAACTGAGTATGAATACCTTGCAAGCGTGGGCGAAATGGATTGCATGAGATACGTAAATATATGTTTAATTATTACAATTGAGTGACAGTGGTAGTATAGGTTCATGCCTGCGTAATTTTTAGATTTAATAAGAGAGATACAACATTATATGTGAATGTGCGCAGCAAGTTCTCCTTGAGTGAGGCTCCACAGAGGAAAATTGGAACCATGTTTTCCAATTGTCATTTCTATTGTTCTTGAATTTGATTCGTTCGACCGTACGTGGAATGAAAGACATAGTATGGTAGGAGTATGATCCAAGCTTATTTGCATAGTCGTTCGTCGTCCATTACCTCAACTAGCATGAGCGCATGACACCAAAACGACATCGATCTATGAGCATTCTATTGGTATTGAAAGAGGAGCACCATGGGTCTCTAATGTATTGTGTTTGCACCATTGTAGCAAATCAATTCTTGAAAGGTCGGAATAATTATAAATCTATAATTTCCTTGTAAGGCATGCTTAAAATTTTTAAGTTCGATGCCTTGATTCTAACTTAGAAAGGTTGTGGCCTGTTAAAGAAAAGGAAGGAAGCTATCAATTAATGACTGATACTTCTGGAAACAATATAGAGGAAATTGAGGCAGAGGTTCAGGAGATTACTGTCAAATTAGAGAGACTATCATTAGAGCCTGCAACCCCGCCATCACCGTCCTAGTGCATTTAATACTACAATGGTCATTTCTTTTTCAAACATTCTTTCACCCAGATCTTGAAGTTGATCTCTTATTTCTAAAATCCTTATGAAATATGAGGCTATTCTTTCTTCTTCTGGAATCTTCAATTTATAGAGTTATTGCCTTAGAGAGATGACTTCTCCTGCAGTACTTACAGAAAACAACTCTACCAATTTGTTATATATATCTTTTGAAGTGCTTAATTTTGATACACATGGGATGAGAGAGCCCTTAATGGATTCTATCTCAATCCTCTAGGCCCTTACTACCCCTTTCATGTATTTAGCAAATGATTGAGAATAATATTTAGGAGGTTGGGTTATTCACCCCTTAATGTGCTCAATGACTTCATTCTCAATAAGATTTAAATGTGCTCTTTTCTTCCACATAGAAAAATTTGAATCGCAAAATAATTTGTTTCTCCCCATTTCAAAATACATTTTGATGGATTTAGATGAAGTCATAAATATACTTACTTGAGTAGATGCTTTTTCTCTAGTTGCCTTTTCCTTTAACTTGATAGTGATATAGATCATATATGACTACTTATTGATAGATTCTTTCTACAAGAGTAATCCTTGATCCATTTTGGAGAGAGATCACTTTGTTAGAGTTCTTCAAAGGTTAAAGCTTTGCTTTAATGAGAGACAAATTTCTTAAAAAACACATTCGAAGATGATGACAATTTTATTTGATCTAGCATTTTTGGTATTTTGAAAAATATTCCACTCCTTAGATGATGGTTGAGAGATGATCTCATAAATTCTTCTATGGTTTTTGGCATTTTTTTCTGCTTCTTCCTTGATGATGATCCCAATATTTCTTTTGAAGAATATTTCTTCAATCTAGGGTTTTGGTATGATGTATATATTGAAATTGTGCTTTGATATCCTTCCACTAACTTTGATGCCCCTATTTGATTAAATTCCCCTTCTTGTATTTTTCACCTGATCCATGTGGATGTTGGTGGCCACCCACCTATCCCACTTAGACCCCCACAATTGTCCGTTTCAATTGTTCGATTTGTGTAATTGTAGAACAATTTACTATTTTTAGCAGTTTTTTGGGTCATGAACTTCTGGAGCGGTTTTGAGGCACTAAATGACGTTTTTTTGGGAAATCTGGGAGAAACATAGTTTCATGGATCAATGTTTCTCTTCCCAAAGTTGTAGTGCTTAGATATATCTTTCTAACAAGTTATTGTAGGCATCAAATGGAGATCGGATGCCAAAGTTATGACCCCAGGAAGTTGATGTAACAATTTACCCAAAACGGGGCCCACAGTTTGGCATTTGATCTTCTAGGGTTAAGTTTTTGGATGTTAAGGGGTTTCTATTTTTTTCTCAACAATAAATAGGCCTTCGACCCTCATTGTAACATAGTGAGAAGGCATGTAGCGGCCACATCTCTTCTCAATGATAATCTACCATCACCATAGCTGGTTTATTTCCATTTTTGTTTGTAAGCATTTTCGAGTATTTTACATTAATGAAGTGAAGTATTATTTCCACTACGTCTCTGTGTTTATTGTTATCTCTGTAATTTGTTGCGTTCCCGTTTAAATCTAGATCATCACCTTAGCTCTGATACCATGTTGAGAAATCCATGGCACCAATAGTTAGGTGCTTTCTCTACTTTGATAATTTCCTCGAAGAGTCTTTCCACTTCTTGATTATGATATTCTATTCCCTATGTTACTATTGTGTTATTCTCATCAAGACAATTACCAATTCATGAACAATAAAGAGACAAGAGACACAGTATATAGGTTTTCTGCCATGGCCAAAAGCTCTCACTCTTTATGAGGAAAAACCAAATAAATTCTTCTTGTAGAACCTTCAATGTACGAATACGAAGACCATGACAAAGACCCTTGACACTAGATCCCTTCCAATGCCAAGTCACATGCCTCCTCTTTAACCTTAGATAAACTCTCTACTTATTCTTCTTCTTCTTCTTCTTCTTTGATTGCTTGAGAATATTGGCCCCTTCTTATAGGTCTGCAACCTTTTGCTTCATAACGAAAACCTTAAATCCATCGTTTGATCCTTGAATGGTCTCCTTCTGGAGGGAGATTTCTTTCACATCGACTCGCCTTCCATGAGTGAAGTTTTCACCCAATCTAAATCAACCTTATATGATTGCAACCTTCAGCCTGATTCAGATATGTAATATTCACATGTGTGAGGATAGATTAGCCCACAAAAGGTCCCACAATAATGTCACAGCTGATTATCCCTTAATTTATTTCCCGAATTGTTTTCCTCCAACTGAGGTTGACCACTAATATATATAGTGGTTTGTCCATGACTATTTGGTAGACATGATCACTCGAGTGGGCCGACATTATCTTTCTAGAGTTTTCCCTTTCATTATTAGCTGACTTGAGTGAGGACTACTGACAAGTTCTTAGAGGGTCACATACAAAAAACAATTTTACTTTTACAATGTGTAACATGCCTTGAATACATCACAACGACTTTATATACTTTTATAACTAGATGACAAAATCCCTAAAAATTCTCAATGGGAGCCTTAACTGTTATAGACATTTTTGGGCACTGCAACCCCAATCATAAATGTCGATAAACTGAGGACTCCTAAGTCCATAAAAGTGTTCCTTCACTACTTAAAGGAACAAGGTCAGTTGATTACATCATCTCCCAGAAGTTCTCCACAGTAAACTTCTCAGAAATGGTCAAAACTAGACCATACTGAATGTCCAGTGCAGAGGGTACGATGCATATCACCTTCCCAGTGTAAAGGGTGCGATGCATACTGGATGGCCACTCTGTATGGTGAGATGGGTGAGAATGGACAAATGGATGAGACAGTTTGCAAGGTGGAAGATCATAGAATCTTCCAGAAACTTCCCCTCTAACACTTGCCTCTCTGATTTCGACCAGGGATGAGTAAGAGATCATCAATCTCAAAGTGGAATCAAGAACTATCAGAGAGAGGAAACCAATAAAAATCCCAGAAGCTGACTCACCCCACTGCAGTCAACTATATATGGATCCCTCATCACAAAGATCGAGAGGCTGGAATTTTGTATCTTGTAGAGACGTTTTGTTGGTTTTCTGGTGGAACATAATAGTGTTGGGTGATCTAAGATTTACTTGAGGTGAAGAAGGGCTTTCTTGCTGGAGGATGATGTTGGGTCAGAAAAATTTGTTGTAATCCTCTTGCTATTCTTGATATTAATAAAGCTATTCAAGTTTTCCTCCACATTCGTGTATGTTTGATTGTATATGCATTTGTGTGGTTAATACATATCTGGTCTTGTGTTGTTTATGAATATAGATCTCTGTTCTTCGCTAGTATTATGCTTCTTTGATTCCACAGGAGCTCTCTAAATCTGTGTAGATAAAGAAAGAGCAGCAAAGATCTATCGAGAAGGAGAGGAACTAAGCAAGGAACAAAAGTGCAAGACAAAGGTTGGTGTCCTCTTTTCCCCTCTTGTCTATTTTTCATAAAGGAAAACAAAAGTAGTTTTAACTTGTTTGTTTCTAAGATAGCTACTAGTCTTAGTGGGAATAGCAGCACTAAGTGGACACTATTCCTGGTAACAAAATGGCGACTGAGATGGGGAGCGAGTAGATTGTTTGTTAGTCTATTTTTGTTTATTTTATAAACTTACAGACAAAGCCTGAAGTCAAGCCAGCTAGCCTTGGAACTGCATTTTCTATGCAAGTGCAAAGTAGATCAATGCTACCTTAGTCTATCTCTCGGTTTTATTTATAAATTGAACAATCAATATGTAAACACTCTAATTTCCCTAAGTGGTGGCTCTAGTAACCTCTTTAGATCAACCCCTGTGATTTATATTTACTGAACATCACTTACTGGGCCTAAATCCCTGAATTGAACTGCAAATTGTGATCAAAGACTGGATAAAAGTCTCACGCTAGTACCATCGCACCCTTCCTTCAAGGCAGTCTATATGCATCGCACTTCCCGCGTGTAGTAGGTGCAATGCATACTAGATTCCCTATGTGACAGGTGCGATGGTCAGGCAAGGTTGATTTTACCTTCAGACTTTGGTTTTTCTTCACTCTTTTCAGTTCTATTCAGGAGTTTTGATGTTTGTGGTCAATATATCTCTGTGGAAGCCCAATTCTCTTCCATCATTCCACCTCCATTGTGCAAAGAACTGTAAGTGTTTTTTATGTATTGTGCGCCACTTTCAGTTCTCTTTTACAAAGAAGTAGCGTAATCAGACTGTCGTTTCTTGATCTAGAAGTGTTGCAAGTGTCGTTTTCAGTCATAGAAGAGAATCCCATTGTTCTTGATAGTCGATTGTACTATTACTCTTGCATGCGATTTGAATTAGTAGTTTTTCAAGTGTCGAAAACAATTTTCATTTTGAAATCGCAATGTGTCATCCTTATCTTCACTTCATTTTGAAGAAGAAATTTGTTAGTATTGTTGCTTTGGAAAATAATTAAAATTTGCACTTAGCGTTCTTCTTATTCTTCATACATTAAGAAAGATGAAAAAAATACATGCATGTGCATTTTCATTTAGACTGCTTGGTTTGATTTAGGACAGTGCATTTAGTGTGTGCTCTATGCTCTTTGTTGAAAGACCCTTAGTTCTCTTCTCTTAGTAGTTAGGATTTTCATTGCCAAAAGAAGATTAAACATTTGTTTATCATCTTAGACTGCATTTTAGGAATTGTATACACATCACGCTGTGAACCTAGAAGGCAAATTTTTAAACAAGATCAACTAAAAAATTAATTTAATGAATCTAAAAATGCTTTGGAACCTAACGCACAACATCTAGAAGTCTAGGCTAGAGACATATTCTGACGTCATAAAACCTCGTAACTATTGTTTTCATTGTTGGTTGGGTGATTCTTCCACTTTGAGACAACAAGTGTCAGTATGGATTTATGCTCCCACGTACCGTCGAGTATATATTGGGGGACCACAATAGGCTATATCCTTTATCCTTAGGAAGCCGTGTCTACTACCCTATCGATCGCAATAAACTGAACATAGCATTCGAGAAGATTGACTGCCGTACCATAAAAAGTATTCTGCAGTTTTGCGATTGGTTTGGTAATCCCTCTGCCTAGATTTCTAGAGAAGTCTCTTTCATTCCTTTCTAGACTCCTTAAAGGAAAAGGTCCATCAAAGCACTTGTCACTTCAGGCTCATTAAAAATCGAAGGCGACTAGAGTCATATTTTTTTTTTCTCGACTCTTAAAAATTGAAAAAACAAGCTGTGTCAAAGTGTCTAAAATTTATTCTAATCGGAATAACATCACAAGTTCCCTCATTGGTCTTTAGGTTGAGAAAAATGGAGTCTACCAACCAAGGATTTCCCCTTGGAGGAAATCCTAGTCCTTTCTCCTCTTGGGGAGATGTTGGTGCACCCCATATGGCCACATTGTCACTTCCAGGGTTGAAGATTGGTTTGTCGGTATGGGTCTTCTCTACCTCTGTCATTCAGAATATCGTAATTCCTGAACAGTCAAGTCAACAACTAGGTGATACTAGAGTTACCCCCCAACCTTCCACTTCATCCGTTTCTCCCTCTCCTCCTTCCTCTTCGCTTGATGAAGTTGGTAAATCTAAAGATCAAGTAACTGAGAAGAAGAAGAAGCGGAAAGAGAAAAAGGAAAAGAAGAAGAAAGAGCCAAAAGCAAAAGGGGACAACCATGTGTCGTCTAGCGAAAGTCCTCGCACTGCACCGTCTAAACCTAAATCTCCATCTGTCATTTGCAAAGGAGATCACTATCATTGAGATTGTCCTTGCATCCCTCGGATCTTAAGGGATTGGTCTCCTCGTTTGCACAATCTGGTGTCGTCAACATCTGATGATCATGTTGAAAGTACATCGTTAACCAGTGAAAGTGAAGTACCTCGAGAAAAAAGGAATCACAAATTTCCTTGTAAACTGTGTGAGGGCGATCACGTCGTCTGTCGTTGTCCCTTCCTAGATGAAGCCAAAAGAGTTTTGGATGAACGCCCTGCTTCACCACTACGGCTCCCTCCTGGATATAAGAATCTCTTGGTGAGTCCAGCACTGGTTGAAAATCCGACTGACACGCCGTTGTGGTCGATCGAAGTGTCTATCATTGAAAATGAACCCTATGAATCCATACTTGACGAAAGTAAAATGGTCGAGGCGGTAGTCGACCCGGTTTTGCCTTCAGAGGGATCATCTTCGAGTGATATCGTCACTGAAGAGAAAGAGAACGACATCGTTCAAATTATTTTCGTAAACACAGACTCCAATGAACTTGGGGGCAGTCTACCCGTTCCTTTACCGTAGGAAGGAAGTTCATCAGAGTCGTATCCAGTCGTCTATTCGGTCCCACCTCCAAGCAACCTAGTTGTTGCCTTCGATTGGAATCTACTAGGCAGACCCCGTTTACTAGCTAGTGTACCATTCTGAATCATTGTACAAGCTTATAGAATGGGCATGGCTAGTACCATCATAGATGAAGAGGCTTTTGTGAGTATCCTTTCCTCAACTGCTTGGAAAGCACTTGGTTCGCGATCGCTTCTACTTAAAATGAGAAATCTGACAGGCTTTGACAAAGGAACCAGTCGACCATTAGGGATCCTTCCCAATGTGCCCATTACTTTGAGAAGGAAAATTGTCACATGAACATGATGGTAGTCCAAGTACCCATAGATTATAATCTACTCCTTGGGCGTGACTATATTTATTGCATGGGAGTCGTCGTCTCCTCACTCTTTAGAGTAATGTGTTTTCTGCATGAAGGCAGATTGGTCAAGCTCTTAGACCAGCTGTCATTCCCCGGTTCACACATAGAAAATAGTCAAATGCCATCCCTAAATGGTATTTTCATGCAAGGAATGTCTCATTGATCTCCAATCCATCCACCTGATGAGCGCAAGTGATTCGGGAGGATATGGTTGAAACCCAGGGGGCATGCACCCTTGCCTACTTCGGCAGGGAAACTCTATGTATAATGTAGGTTTCCACAGAGGAAGATGACTGGTCTAACACCTGTCCTCACAGGAAAAGGGAGTTAGACCAGAATAAGATTCCCTCGTCAAGGTTAGGAGGTTGGGATTTAGAACCACCCTGATCCAAATGGACTAAGTCAGGAAGTGTTTCTATCTACGATGTCAATGGAAACTATCTTGCGAAAGTAAGAGATTCTATATGGTATCCTGGAAATTTTTCATTATACCTGGGGGCATGCAAACCTTTTTGCATGCAAGTTAAGAGTGACCATTTATTTTTTAAATTTGTAGGTCCTCTAACCCTTTAAACTCGTAGGATTTGTCGTTTCCTAGCTTGCATAAAGAAAGGATCCGGGGAAAAGCTTTAAAAGGTGCAAGCTGCATAAAAAATGGAATCTTAGATGAGATATCCTTATTATATGACTGGCACGAGAATTTTTAACGCGAAATTCAAGATCGTTAAAAAATAAACATAAGCAATGAGCAAATGCTTTCCCTAGAGTTTAAGCTCATTAAAAAATGCACTGATCCCTGGTAAATAACCGTTGTGAATGCATTATCATTAGCTTTTGAGCCTTGGTCGTGTTCTCATCATCACATCCACTCTATTTTAGCCGATCATTCGCTCCATTTGATTGTTTATCCCTTTTGAGGAACATCTGCGAAGAGTGATTCTGTTAGCCATCCTTGTGACACTGCCATGATTGGAAAATTCCAAACCTTACCTGGAATCAACTGCTACTGGAAATCATCAATCATTCCTTGGAAAACGAGTCTCGTTTAAGTTCTTTTCAACTGACTCATAAAATATGAAAATATTGCCAAGTAATTAGCCTCTTCGGCTCGTTAAAGTCATCAGAAGTGCTATCCATCCTCTAGACTTTAATCTTTTTGGATTTACACAAAAAGATCTAGAGCTTGTATTGTTCGGCTTGTTAAAATTGTGGAAAATTCATCCCTTTCGTATTATTTTATGCTTTTTCAGACTTAAGGGATTATATGACTAAAAATAATCATTGGAGTTTCCTTTTTGTCCCTTTCAAACTCTATAAAATTGAAAAGGACTGAGTTATATTTGTCGTTAAACTCGTTAAAACCTAATAGTGACAAACTTGTCCAGCTGGACAAGAACCAGTTTCGTTGTTGCTAGGCTTGTTAAAACATAGTGATAGGTTCACCCGAAGGGCGAACTATAGAATAAGCATATGTTATCCTTCTCAAGCTTGACAAAAATAAAGAGGTACTGGTCAGCAATGACTGGGGAAAATTGGGAAGAAAACTTGAAGAAACTTTATTGGTAGCAAGTCGCTCTTAAACATGACACTTTCTCTCTGCATCCGAGTCGGGTTGGGTTGTTCCATTCACTGGTCATATCACCATTGGTTCGTCACACCATCAATCTTTGGGGTTAACGCTACCAATCCATCGTTAGTTTTGCCGATATGTTCAAGATAAGTCACTCAGAGTATTCACCTCTGTCTCATCTGCTGCAATACATTCATGCTCCATTCTTTCATGACCGCCAACTTGAACCCTGTATCATCAGATCATTTTCACCTCCAAAATCACTTTCTCTGTCTGTGTCATAGATGTGGGATTCATTAAGGCCCTCCTACGACGGGTCACTTCTTTTCGACATTAGCTCATTATCCAAGAAGTTGACTTAAGAACAACCCCTTTCAGTACTTTGAAGCTTGCATGCCTCAATGGCAGGTTTCTCACTTTCGACGACACGTTTACATCAATGGCCTTTGACCGAGAGATTTTGGGTGGTGTTCGATGCCGAGTCCTTTTTCACACCACGTGAATTGTACTGTAGTACCTTGAGGGTCATTGTCATTATTGGTGACTCCTCTCATGCCTGTTGATAGCTCACATCATTGGCTGGTAATCAGGCGATGTCTTTCCATGTTTGACTCCAAAACATTTTTTCACATGGATTGACTTGTACTCTGAGTGAAGATGGAATGAGTTTTGAAGAACCCGGATCTAGTTTCATCCATCCGGGCTATGATATATTCAAGAATATAAAGACATCAAATGTACATCATTGTCGAATAGATGATCATCCAAATCAAAGGATGATGACTCTGTCCGAATCATTAATCTGCTACACAGACGGTTGTCTGTCCTATGTACATGAAAGTGAATTTATAAAGCTGAGCATGGGAATGCCCGCCTCAGCTAGATCATGAAAAATATTATGAAGATAATGTATTGTATTGTATCTCATTACAAGTCGCCTCCCAGCTCGGAAAAACTTTGGATCCTCATGGAAAAGCATTTCACCCGACATCAAAAGATTAACGACCTCATGCTTTAGGGGGCAACTGTTATAGACATTTTTGGGCACTGCAACCCCAATCATAAATGTACATAAACTGAGGGCTCCTAAGTCCCTAAAAGTGTTGCTTCACTACCTAAAGGAACAAAGTCAGTGATTAAATCATCTCCAAGAAGTTCTCCACAGAAAACTGCTCATAAATGGTCAACAATGGACCATACTAAATGTCCAGTGCAGAGGGTGCGATGCATATCACCTTCCGAGTGTAAAGGGTGCGATGCATACTGGATGGCCCCTCTGTAGGCTGCGATGGGCGAGAATGGACAAATGGAAAAGACAGTTTGCGAGGTGGAAGATCATAGAATCTTCTAAAAACTTCCCCTCTAACACTTGCCTCTCTGAACTCGACCAGGGATGAGTAAGAGATCATCAATCTCCAAGTGGAATCAAGAACTATTAGAGAGAGGACACTAATCAAAATCCTAGAAGCTGATTCACCCCCATACAATCATTTATATATGGATCCCTCATTAGAAAGATCCAAAATCTGGAATCTTGTAGCTTGTAGAGAAGTATTTTTGGTTTTCTGGTGTAACATCATAGTGTTGGGTGATCTAAGCTTTACTTGAGGTGAAGAAGGGCTTTCTTGTTGGAGGATGATGCTGGGTCAGAGCAATTGGTTGTAATCCTCTTGTTATTCTTGATATTAATAATGCTATTCAAGTTTTCCTCCACATTCATGTATGTTTGATTGTATATGCATTTGTGTGGTTAATACATATCTGGTCCTATGTTGTTTATGAATATAGATCTCTATTCTTCGATAGTATTATTTGCTTTGATTCCATAGGTGCTCTCTGAAGCTGCGTAGATAAAGAAAGAGTGGCAAATATCTATCGAGAAGGAGAGGAACTGAGCAAGAAACCAAGCACAAGACAAAGGTTGGTGTCCTATGTTCCCCTCTTGTCTATTTTTCATGAAGGAAAACGAAAGTAGTTTTAACTTGTTTTTTTCTAAGATAGCTACCAGCCTTAGTGGGAATAACATCTCTAAGTGGACACTATTCCCGGTAACATTAACTAAAACTAAAATCTCTTGCTCATGAAACCCATTAGTGAGGCATCACAATAATTTTACTTTTATTCCTTACATATTTTACATAAAATAATTATTAAATGTGATTATGAAGACCGAACCTAGTTACACATTTCAACATTATAATCCCTTTCGTAATTTTTATTATGAATTGTAGTTCATGTAATGAGTTGTGGAAATTAAACACAATGAATCACTAAACATAGTGGAGATGGATTTATTGTTTCGAGGAGGAGCTGCATGAAAGGTTGACAAGTCAAGGCTATGCATTAATGGTCGCCAACCCTATGATTGAGTTTTAATGACCTGCATGGTAGGAAGGGAGATTGAGTATGGATTCCTAAATGGGAGAAAAGATTCAACTGAGAAGGAATAATGGATAACGATTACGGTGGTTTCCCCAAAACAACATAGAGAGAGTGCACTACAAACTACGAAAAAGAGAAACAACACACGATGAAATAATTGTGGGTTGCTTGGAGTAGGAAATCTGAAACATAGTTGTGGATTGTGGGTTTTGGGTTCTTGTATGTTGGGATACACATACAAGGGTTTACCATTTAATATTTAAGAGTGAAGGGGAACCATTGGACGAGGCTGATGCTAGAGTGGACGCACAAGGTGCAGCATAATGAAATGAAGGAATAGGTAGATGCGTAGACTATTTGGGAGCCCTATTGGGTTGAGGAAGTAGAATTTATGTGTTCTTTGGATCCCTAGTTTGCAGTGGATTAGGGTTAAGAAAAATTCATAAGAACAAAATAAATATTACTAAAACAAACTAGATGGAGAGAAATTTTCTCCAAGACTATAGACAAAAACTCTCTTGATATTATTGCATTATCATATCAATATAGAAATATGGACAAAAACTCTATGCTTGTGGTATGCTATTGTTTTGGTTTTCCTAACGATTGGGCAATAGTCACAAGAATGTACTTTTTTTAATAGTTAATATGAAATTCTTGCTTATATTACACAGAGAACTAACATAAAGAACAAAAAATGTAACATCGACTGAAAATGTAACATCGACTGAAAATGTTAAATGATTTGAAAATATATTACTAGTATATATCTAAAAACATATAGCACAACTTATTTAAGTAACCAAATTACAATTAATAATTTTTAAAATTCGAAAATTTAATATTCATAATAAATACTCATAAATATAGATATGATTATTTTGATTATTAATTATAAGCAAATTAATATGGATGGCCATTTCTGAGTTTGGAGCTAAATTCGTGCAATGATTTGCATTTTTCCACAACAGAGCTTCATTTACAGGAATGTCTTTCTAACCCGTTGTCTCTGAGAAATATTACCCTTACTGGCTTGAGTACTACTGAGGTGACTTCTCTCGCATTTCTTGATTGTTTTTTTCATTCTCATACAGCTCTCCATGGAAAGAAATCGAATCCTATCACACTCTTTTTGGGAACAATTAGCCATGGCTTCGATGTGAGAATGGAATCAGACACGACACGTATCAAAGGGATAGAAGCGATCATGGAACGCCATTCCTGGGAAACGAGGATTGTATTCAAAAGATGTGTGATCGGAAGAGAAGCAAGAATTACGTATTGTGATATAAAGACGTTTTTGGACAGCGACATAGAGCATAATGATCAAATATTTCATACTCTGACCAAATGTAGAAGAAGACGTGTGTTTTTTCAATTTAATTGCATTAATTTCAAATATTCTATATTTTAAATTGTACATGTATGTTATATGGAGTATGTATATTTTTTTCCATTATTTTTATAATTATTCAAATATTTTTTTTTTTTATAATTATTCAAATATTATTTAAATAGATAACTTCTTTATTTCAAAGGTAGAGATTGAATAACATTCACAATGGGAAGGTTAAGCTCCAACTCCTCCTCATGGTCGTTTACATTTGGAAATTTTCTTTGATTAATTATGAGTTAAGATGAATCAACTTTAAATAAGGTGCCATGACTTTGTTGATAGATTAAGAGTGCATGATCAATTCCCTTTATAAGGCTTTGTGAGTTTCCATATATAAAGATGTTTGCAATGTTATTTTTAAGGATGAGACCATTGATGGCAAGGCCAAGAATCGTGAGTGGAAAACTAGCGGGGGCCCTCAGAGGCAAAGCCATTTATCTTTGGGCCCACGAAGTAAGGATCTAGAACGAATGCAGACGTATTGCTAGAATCAAGGAGGGCCACTAGGCTTGGCTTGAGATGGGATGGGACGACTATACAATCCA
>APFE031362939.1:0-13962 GCA_000404065.3 Pinus taeda
ATGATAAAAGGTTAATGGGATGATGAAATGTAAGGAATAGTGAAGAAAAAGGTGGATGAAAATATGACATTTATGAGTCCCAACAAATATCATATGATCTCTTTCTCCGTTTGAATAGAGTATTATTTCCTACTCCAAGAAGATCTGATTGTTTTGATTAATGGACACATATTTGGGAACAAGCAATCCATAGTCTCCTTGGAACCCACTTGTGTTAAAGAGGTATAAATTAAACTTTGAAAATGTTTCTAGGGAAAACTTAAGGGAGGGTATTGGTGGTGGTAACATTAGAAATAATGAAGGCCAATTTGTTCTCAATTATATGAAATTCAAATGGGAAGGTAAGAAATAACCAAGTAGAAATGATTGCATGGTCAGTGTGGATTAATTTTTGTAGATCTAATATTCTTTCTTCAATAGTAATTGAAGGATATTCTAAAACTATAGTTTATATATTGAATGAAACAAATTATAGTAAATATTGTTACATAGACTTTTAGACTTTCAAAGATAGCATAACGACGCACATACATAATTTGTACGCATCCACACTCACCCTCCTTAAATAGATGCATGCGAATTGGGCAACCTCTATCCAAAGAAAAATTTGGGAGAAATGCTTGAAGCCTGTGACTTGCAATTGTCTAATCTTTGAAATTGTAATCTGCAAGTTCCACAACTAAGATGGATCCTTCATTTGTAAATAAAAATCAGCAAAATCTTGGCTTCATTGGGCATGTCATACGAAGGAAGCACAACTTTATTCACTTGCTTCCAATAGGAAGGGTTTTTTTGTTGCGCATGAAGAATACAGGTCAGAAATATCGTATTGATGGCCTTCAAGATAAAAAGGCTTCTCTGCAAGAGGAGAATGAATCTTTGATGAGTAAGTTTACCACTTAAAAAAAAAAAAATATGTGAGGGAGATCAAGTTCAAATTTGATGGAGGTGCGAAAGGTGATTTGAAAAGGTCACACTAAAGTCGACGTTAAAGTCAGTGCTAAATTTGGCACTAAATTTAGTGCTAAATCCGGTGTTATTTAGTGTCAACTTTAGCGATAATTGGTTGTGATCGGCAAAAATAAATAAATAAATAAATAAATAAATATATATATATATATATATATAAAATGCCATCCCGATAAATAACGTCGATTTTTTCAAAAAGGTGGAGAAAAATACATTAAAATGTGAGTGGAAGCAAAAAAGGGAGCTAAAGAGGAAGCTAATCAAAAGGATTTGTTGTAGTGCTATCTAGCAATTTGCCTTCCTCATTTAGCCTCCAAATCACCTCTTCCAGTCGAGATATGAGGAATCCAATTTCTTCTTCGAATATTTGAAAATTGAACATAATATTTAATGTATTATCCATGAGCATTAGAGCATCCTAATGTAGAGACAATAGTTCTTATTTTACTACTTTTCATGTGCCTCCCTAAGTAATAACTTTAGTGCAAATCCAAAACAAAAGAAAATTCCAATCGTGGGGGGCTCCAAAAGGGATCCCCCCAATTCCAATTTAAATTTGTTGTTAAAACACAACCCTTTAGACTAAAGAATAGTATTTCCTTGGAGTTCTAACACTCCACATGAGCAGAGCATAATGAGTCAAGACAACAAACAAGACGAGGGCCAAGCCTAATTTTCCAAAGGACATAAATTTTGTCTTGGTGAAGCTAATTGTAATGCTCTAGGCGAGAGAAAGGACAACTCAAATTATGATGACATGTTGGTGATGGCTAGAGATTCCACTACATAGAGTACGACCAATCACAAGTGAAAATGAAAGATATATACCTTTCCCAACATAATTGATCAATAAGGGAGAAAATGAGCCTCCCTAATCCCTTGAGATGAAACCAATTAAGCTAGTAATCCAAAGGCAACAATTAAGTAAGACACAAAACCTATATAGATAGTCCCACATCAAAGAACTGGAAAGATTCTTTTAGAACTCCTCCTTCTAGTTTAATTTCCTTAACTCCACTTGTTGTAGAGAGACAAAAAACAAAATATTTCTTCCTCCCAATAGTCCAATCGCCATCCTCACCTTTATTCTTCATAAGTTTCACATGCAACAAACCATATTCACCCTAGACTACAAAAAAAAAACACTAAGGCCTACCACCCACAACAATGACAAGGATCAAAACAACAAGCTTGATACTAAACTTAGATACCACTAACCACCAAGACGTTGATATACATAGACACAGAGAATTCCAATCTACACCACCAATTTCAATACTACAATAAGTTGAGGAATTAACATGAATTAAAGAAAAATTGAGAGGTCAACCTTGCCCATGTCTCGTAATAGAAAGAGCAGACAATCAAATTCACATCAATACCAGCCCATCCAGGTTGCTACCCAAACACAATGAGAAACTCAAAACTTATTCCAAAAGCAAACTGACTTCATCACTTTATTAACTCAATGATTTGATAGCTCGATGGAATAGAGATCGCTTTAAATCATTATTTGCTCAGTGTCCTTAAACTTTTATGTACTTACTCCCATGGGATGAATCATGACATGGACATCTCTTAGCCTAAAACCAACTACATTCTAAGCCAACCTTAAATTCCCACTCTTGGGTGTCAAATCCTCCAAGTCTTGTGGAATCATTCTCCAAATTACTTCATTAATTATACCCCTCTTCTTCATGCTAAAGCACCTCAAAGAATCGATATCCAATAATTGGGGAGATTAGTCAAATGGCTCACTCCCATACATAATTATTTCATATTTGACCTTGCATGAAGAGGCCACAAGTCTCTTTCTCATGCTAAAGAGAGGGGCCACCAATTATAAATCAATTAATAAATAGTCTTGATTAAAGATGAAGGGAGTGGATCAAAGTCCCTTCTCCCCTACCACTTTATTTCACCCTTGTTAAGCTTGACCCCCAAAGTTTCCATTTAATCAACCTTGATGTTATTGCTTCCTCGAATGTGGAAGTGTTGTTTATTTGAGATGACTAAATATAGCTAGAAACATCAATTAAATTTTTGATTTAATTTTAAGTCTGAAGGGAAGATCCCTAGAACAAATGATAAATTATGTTTGTTGAATCTCCAATCACAATCACCTTTTGGTTCTAAGGTTTATAATTTTCTTTAGTCCTTGGTAGAGAGCATAGGCCTCTGCCACATTGTTAGATGCATCACCAAGACCCAAAGCATACCATAATTCTTCTTGTTTCTTGGGGTGAAATATCATCCCCCTCCAAGACTCTTGCCACCCCTGCATATTATGATTTTTTTATTCAAAAAATTGTTTGTAATTTTATTAATAAATGGAAGGCAAGAGCGAGCGGGGTCTTATATAGCCCCAAAGGAAACTTGGAAGAGCCATACGCTTGGGGTCTAGGAGTAATGTCAAATAACTAAGCATAGTCACACAAGCTACTTAAAGGTCTAATCATGGCTCAAGATTTTCAAGTCTCGGACATCAGAATTCTTAGCAACTCCCTCATTAGTATACAACACCTAATCAAATCTACTTTTCCAAAAGACAAGCACTTGTCAAACATTTTGAATACGATCAGAAGACTCTTGGCAAATATCCCTAAGAAAGAATACTTTCATAGTCTCTAAGCTTGGAATGTTGAAGTAAACAAACTTGCCAACAAGGTATAAAAATTACAAGAAGGGCATATATAAATTAATCGGACTTTAGGCCATTGGAATCTACCATTAAAAATGAAGGTCCATTTCAATCTCATAAAAATCATGATGTGTATGATTAATGCAAAAAGACACAAGGCATTCAAAAAAATTAAGCGCAAGTTGTCTCCATGGAACCTCACATGAATCCTAATTATAATGCATGCAACATCCAATATAATCCATCTCTTTGGAATGATATTTGCAATGAAGAAGTGATGTTTCCATTCCTCGTGATGAACACTCACACTGTGGCAACCATTATGAACGTGCAAGTCTTCGTTATTGCTCGCGCATGTGGGAAATTTCAAAGGAGTGCTATAATTTTGGATATGTAGACCATCAACAGGCCATCGGAAGTGGGAAAAAATGAGCCAACAAGCATAAGGAAATGCTTTAGGCCTTAATAGAATTCATGATGGAAAAGGTGAATTAAGTAAGTTCCTCTATTTGGTTTGAACCTTTTCTCTCTTGCCTCGTTTGGTAAGGAATGTTGTGCTAGATTAAACTATTATTTGTAGCCATTGGTGGTTGATTCTTAGGAATTTGAATCTCAAAGTCCAGTACCCTTTGGGCGACACTAATAGAATGATTATTTCTCAAGATGGAAATTTGTTTTGGCTAATGCATGCCCTCACAACAGTGAGGATACATGACTAATCGATACCTCGTCTAGAAGGGGATCCTCCCCTATTGGTGTTTGAGTTCGTGAATTAATTTTTATTAGAAATCCTATACAATGAATTATGCCTACAACAAGGTTTCATAGGTGGCCACAATGGTTTAACAAGGTCAGTCTTATGCACTTGGTACCTGGAGTACCATAGGACCGACAAGGGCTCTTAAAATTGGTTTTGGATGAATGATCTTTGAGGACGAAGTGGGCTGATGATGAAGGGGAGAAATATTGGAGCCAAAGGTGTGTGGGGAGCTATAAGGAAAATTCAAAGGAATATGAGGAGCAACAAGGAAATTGAGGGGATTGTTAGTGATAGAGAAAGGCCACATAGGTGAACCTACAAGGATCAAATTATTCATCTGATATCACAAATGAACTCTCTGCAAGAGGACATAACGACCATGGCATTGTTTTAATAGAGACAGTGGAAGACAAAATCAAATGTGTTAGAGGAACTTGTTCAAATTCAAGGAATGGCTATGAGATAGATGGATGAATTGGAAGTGCTACGACAACAAATTGCGTCCTTGAAATATCAACTTCAAACGATGCAAACAAATGTAAGTGAACCCTATTCAGAGAGTGGACGCGATGTAAACCTATGCCTAAACCTTAATAAAATTTCAGAGGAGTTCACAAATTAATCAATGTAATGCTGTAAATTTTGCATCATATTAGGTATCTTTTGTCAATTGTATACATTCCAATATGTGGCCAATTTTGTAAAATTTAGTGTAACCCCCGAGTATCCTCTATGATCGAGCACAATTTCTATATAGTATAAATACTAATTATGGTTAAAAAAATTCTATTAATAAAAACAAAATTACAAGATAACAAATTGAATTGAATTAATTTACTATTATTATTAATTTTAACTATTTAAATTGAGCCAAAATTATGTTTTACTATTATTTTATTTAAGGCTCCATTTTACAGTCATTCGCTTGGGGTAGCTTAATTGGAAATGGTCGTGGAATGAAGTCTCATGGAACCGAAAGTCTTGGGTTCAAATCTTGTGTTATCCCCCTGATCAGGGTGAGAAGTTGGACATGATGAAGATTGTATTCCTACCAAGCTTACAAAAATAAAGGCTCCATTTTACAACCACTATAATATCTCCTCAATACTGGGCAATGTCTCTTGCAACTAAATTTTGATTGTTAATAGTCAAATTGGGATTTTCTCAAATTTAATACTTTACAAGTAAATAAATAGTGATTTTGCATGTGGCTAATGCCTTGACTAGTGATCCAAGAGGATCTTGTCAGATTAGTTGCACAGGTTCAGTTTCGTCGTCAGCATTCATGTCCGGTGTTGTCAGCTTCGACAGTGATGTTTAAGGGTTCAGGTTGTTCGATAATGTATGTGGTTTTCATGGTGATATGGTTTAATACATGGTTGTCATCGTGTGATTGTCATCAGTTCCGCCAGGATTTGGTCGTCGACATGGGTTTGTCGTCCGTCTTGCAGGATTTAGTTGTCGAGGGGTTTGTCATCATGTGATGTCGTCGCAAATGTAGCTTTGTGACAAAGAAATGTGTATGGTTTTATTATAATGAAGTGATGTAAAACCTAATACACCTAAAACATTGAGTTGACCTAAGTCTAAACCCTAACCTAAAACCTAAACCCATGTATTAAAATTCATTTAAAAAGCCATAACCCTAAGTCCTAAACCTATCGGACCATGTTACATTACCAAACCATGTTAAAAAACCTAATTAAAAACACCTAGACACATAAATCTATGTTATGAACCCTCTCGGCCTATGTAATAAACCATATATTAGCTAAAACGTGAGGACTTAATCGTGGAACTAAACTGCGTGGAGAAGGCATGTGAACAGGGCATGGATAGACCACAACGTAGATGACAGAACTTAACAGCGCGAAGAAATCACATAACTGTGACATGTGAACAAGAGAGGTTATATGAAACAGTTACTGCAACAGTTTAGACCGCAAGTCGGAACTGTTAGAGGTAAGCCGTAACTGCACCATAGCTGTCACATACAACCGTTGGAGTACCACAAGCTAGAACCGTCGGATATCAATGTTGGATGGCAGCCTGCGGTTAGACCGCGACTGACCACATGTTAACGACCTCCCTCCTCTGCCCAGTTAGCAAACAACTAGCATTTTTCTGTCATTATATGGCCGAATGTGGGTTTTGACATGTATTTTTTGTGCAAATTTAATTCGATGACCATGCAAGTTATCCCTAGGTATCTCTATGTCATAAATACAAACCCTATTTTTAGCTTATGCATCCCTAAACTCAGTCTAAGGAGTTAGAATGCATCTGGAGGGTTATAAAACCAGTTTTTCTCATTGAAGAGAAGGAGAGAGTGGTTTTGAGTTTTATATGCAGGTTCTAGAGGATATATGTTGTTTTGTTTTCAGTGTAACAGGAGCACCCAGAGTCAGAATTGGGAACCATGATAGGCGTTGGAAAGATGGTTCAGAGAGATTTCTTATGGTAGTGACTAGAAGTTCCTTTGTGCACATTCAGTTTGGTCCATTTTTTGTGTAATCTTCCTCGTCAGATTCAATCCTAATAAAGCGGTCGCCCATCTTGAAAGCGAACCCAGAGATGTAGTCCATTAGGGACGAACTCCATAATCAATCTTGTTGTTTGGTATTGTTGTGTATTTGCTATTTTCACATCTATTTTGCACCTTGATTATGTTTATCATCTCTCATAAAGTCTTTCTTTTCAAGCAGTTCTCACAGTTTCAGCACTTTAAGTTAACATTCATTTCACTGTTGACATAATCAATTCTACTCCAATTTTAACATATGATCATTTCAGATCATATAATTTGGTATCAGAGCAAGTTGCATTTGTAGAATTTTGCCATTGGATGTTAACCAGGTCAAAGTCGCAACGTGGAGAAGGAACCCTCAAGGAGATTAATCCAGAGATTTGAAAACGAAGAGTCATTCATAAGTCAACATTGATACGATTTGATGCATGTGAAATGCCTGAAACTAAGATGAGTGATGAACAGTTTCAACAAGCATTCTTGACTATGTAGCAAATTTTGGGAGAACTTTATGAAGACAAGAAGGCGAGAGATGCAGCTTCTTCTTCAAAGACATCGAAGAAGGACAAAGGTAAAGGCAAGGTTGAAAAACCACCTTCACCTCCATCATCTCCATCATCATCATCATCATCATCTTCTTCTTCCAGTGTAGAATCTGAAACAGAAAAGAAACCTAAGAAAACATCTCTTTTAAAACTTGATATAAAATTTGAGTTACCTATTTATGATGGTGAAATGAATCCTGAAAAGCTAGATAATTGGATTAAGCAGTTAGAAGTGTATTGTCGTATTCAGAACATTTCTGACGATAAAATGGAAATTCAGTTAGCTACACTTAGAATGGGGGGAATAAATTTAATCTGGTGGGAAAGTAAAACTCATATAGATGTCAAGCAGAAAGGTAAAGTCATCTCTTCATGGTATAAGTTTTTAAAAGCTCTTAGGAAACAATTCTATCCTTTAGGATACATGCAACAAGTTGTTATTAATTGGAAGCACTTGAGGCAAGGTAAAGGGCAGAGTTCAGAAAGA
This sequence comes from Pinus taeda, assembly GCA_000404065.3. Classification (NCBI taxonomy): domain Eukaryota; kingdom Viridiplantae; phylum Streptophyta; class Pinopsida; order Pinales; family Pinaceae; genus Pinus; species Pinus taeda. The sequence goes on from APFE031362939.1 coordinate 7,930, forward strand.
AAGCATTGGCACTTGGCATTTCATTGGATACACGTGAAACTTTATTAAAATACATCGACATTTTACATTCATATTTGTAGCATACATTATTGATGTTTAATCCTGATGATTTTGATGAAGTGTGTGTTCAAGCCATACATATTGAATCAAGTGGAAGACCATTCAAGTTTTCACCAGAAGCATCTAAAGAGTTGGAAATCAACGATTCAAATGACAGTAAAGGGAAGAACAATTCGAAGAGAAAGAAATCAACGATAGCCCAGAAGGAAAGACCTACTTGTTCTCATTGCCAGAGAATCGGTCATGACGAGTCTAAGTGTTGGAAACTTCATCCTGAACTTAAGCCCAAAAAGTTCCTTAAAGAGAAGGATGAAAAGAAAGAAATTGCAGCAGTCCAACAAAATTTAGGTTCCGATTCAGGTGATGAAAGGAGGATAACTGCCATACTTTCGACATGTAAATTTTTTGACACTGGTTCAAGTTCGAATACTATTGCATCTTCATCAAACATAAATATTTCAAATGAGGATAAAAGATTTGAATTATTTAACATAAGGATAACTTCTAAGCACACAAAGATAGATACAATGTTTGATAGTGGATCACAGACAAATTTAATATCTGAATATTTAGTTAAGAACTTCGGTTTGGAGACACGGAATCATCCAAGACCTTACCCATTAGGATGGCTAAATAAATCAATTTAGATAAAAGTCGCCAAAGAATATCGATTAAGATTTGCCATTACAGCTAATTACATTGATGAAGTGGAATTAGATGTAGTTCCAGTAGACATATGTGGAGTTGTCTTAGGAAGTCCTTATCTTTATGACTATGATGCAGTATTTTATAGAAGAGAGCATAAATATCACCTTAAGAAAGATGTAGTTGAATTTATTGTTAGGGCATATCAAAGTAAAAATCACTTGATTTAGTTGTTGCTAATCAGATGAAGCGATCAAATAAGAGATTTGTAATCACGTGTGTAAAGGAACAACATAAGAATCAACAAGATGTTTGTTCAAGTTATGAGTCTCAGCGTAAAGATAGTTCTATCAAAGAGGTAGAAACTTTTCCATTTCTATTTAAAGAAACCAAACATCTTACTCATAAGCAGGGAATACAACATGAATTACAGTTGATGCCTAAAGCTCCTTTTCCCAATGTCAAAATAAATCAATTCAATCCAAGTTTGGAAGTTATAAGTTATAGGGATGTAGGTCAGTATTGGGGAAAGTTAGTGTTAAATTTATCTTGTATTGTGTCACCATTTCATGTTTCAAACAGTTTGGAAGCCTCTTTTCAAGCGGAGAGGAAGCCTATTTATTTTCATGTCAAAGTCTTTCCTAAAGCAATGTTTAAGTATCCAATACATTTAAGGAAAAATTATGCATCAGAGGAAAGTGCTAATCAATGGAAACATCATTTAATGAATAAGGAAACAATGATTCAAACAAATCAACAACCATTTCTATACTTTCAAAATCAAACTAAGTTTCAGTAGTTTTCATATTACAATTTGATGGGCTTATTGCAACAAGTTCACTTAGTAATGAGGAATCAGGAATCAGGAAAGTATATCAAGTCGAGTAGTTGGTTTGATGTCAAAAATGTCTTTGATTGTCTCCGTTGTTCTGCAATATTGATTGTTAATACATGTCAATAGTATTGAACAATATCCTATAGAGACTGTTTTCAAAGATGTTTATGAATCACTAATTCATGGTATTTCATGGAAAGAAGTCAATTGCCATATTCATAACAGGTTGTTTAACCATCTTTGCAAGTTGTTCATACTGCAGATGGATAGAACAGGTCACCGATTCAAAATATGCCATGGTCAACATCATCAGTGTCATCACTTTCAGGTGGTTGATCGAATGTATTGGTACATCATTAGGGCAAGGTGGAGAGTGAGAGAGCTCTACCCTAATCTACTATCTGTTTAAGTCAAACTTTTGGGGTCCAAAAGGTTTCAAGTGGAGAGGATTGATCCAGGAGGATCTTGTCAAATCAGTTGCATAGGTTCAGTTTCGTCGTTAGCATTCAGGTCTGGTGTCGTCAGCGTCAACAGTGATGTTTATGGTTCAGGTTGTCCGGTAATGTACATGATTTTCATGGTGATATGGTTTAATACCTGGTTTTCGTCATGTGATTGTCATCATTTCGGCCAGGATTTGGTCATCGACATGGGTTTGTTGTCTTCCTCGTAGGATTTGGTTGTCGACGGGTTTGTCGTCATGTGATGTTGTCACAAATGTAGCTTTCTGACAAATAAATGTGTATGGGTTTATTATAATGAAGTGATGTAAAACCTAATACACCTAAAACATTGAATTGACCTAAGTCGAAACCCTAACCTAAAACCTAAATCCATGTATTAAAATGCATTTAAAAAGCCATAACCCTAAGTCTTAAACCTATCGGACCATGTTACATTACCAAACCATGTTAAAAAACCTAATTGCAAACACCTAGACACATAACTCTATGTTATAAACCCTCTCGGCCTATGTAATACATTACAAAACTATGTAATAAACCATATATTAGCTAAAACATGAGGACTTAATCGTGGAACTAAATCGCGCAGAGAAGGCATGTGAACAGGGCTATGGATAGACCGCAGCAGAGATGTCAAAACTTAACCGTGCGGAGAAATCAAATAACCGTGACATGTGAACAGTTGAGAGGTTATATGAAACAGTTAGCACAACAGTTTAGACCGCAAGTTAGAACTGTTAGAGGTAAGTCGTAACTGCACCATAGCTGTCACATACAACCGTGGGAACACCACAAGCTGGAACCATTGGAGATCAATGTTGGGTGGCAGCCTGCGGTTAGACCGCGACTGGTCACATGTTAACGGCCTTCCTCCTCTGCCCAGTTAGAAAATGACTAGCGGTATTCTATTATTATATGGTCGAATGTGGGTTTTAAAATGTATTTTTGGTGCAAATTTAATTCGATGATCATGCAAGTTATCCCTAGGTGTCTCTATGTCATAACCGCAAACCCTATTTTCAGCTTATGCATCCCTAAACTCGGCTTAAGGAGTAAGAACGCATCTGGAGGGCCATAAAATTAGTTTTTCTCATTTAAGAGAAGGAGAGAGTGGTTTTGAGTTTTGTATGAAGGTTCTGGAGGATATAGGCTGTTTTGTTTTAAATGTAACAGGAGCATTTGGAGTCAGAATTGGGAACCATGATAGGCGTTGGAAAGCTTGTTTAGAGAGTTTTCTTATGATAGTGACCAGAAGTGCCTGCATGCACATTCAATTTGGTAAATTTTCTATGTAATCGACCTCCTCAGATTCAATCCTAATAAAGCGGTCGCCCATCTTGAAAGCGGACCTGGAGACGTAGTCCATCAGGGACGAACTCCGTAGTCAATCTTGCTGTTTGGTATCGCTGTGTATTTGTTGTTTTCACTTCTATTTTTCATCTTTCTTGTGTTTATTATCTGTCGAAAAGTCTTTCTTCTCAAGCAGTTCTCATGGTTTCAACACTTTAAGTTAACATTCATTTCACTGTTGACATAATCAATTTTACTTCAGTTTTAACATATGATCATTTCAGATCAACTAGAATTGGTGGCTAACCTTGCAACACCAATGAACATATGGTTGTCAAGATGTGCAAATTACATAATGGCAATTTAAAAGTGAGTACTGCTTCATTATCTCCACAAATTATTATTAAATCTAATTAGGGTCTCATATGTTGAGGATAATGGGAGATGAGTACAAAAGATAAAATAATGAGAGATTAAAGGCTAGATGACATCAAGCATAAAATAGTAAATGTGGCTTATGACCACAACCAATGACTTACCCACAATATAAACAAATAATGTGGACCACACATAGCTTAAAAAGGAAACACATTTGCTTGTATAAAAATCTCACTTGTGTAAGTATAATTGTTATCATTATATAGTCCTTGATTGGTTTTGTAAAAGTGTTTTGAAGATATCTATGATTGTTGTAAAGAGATTCTTCACAAAGGAAGATTATGGGATAGCCTTTTAATAAAAAAACCAAATTGTGACACAGAGATAGAAACATGAAATGGTAATCAAAGAAAAACCTCGTAAATTGAAATTTGGATAACTAACAAAGGGGCTTTTCCCTCATGGGAAATTAGAGGATATTTTACTCTAAGGAGAAATTACCACTAGCTCTTATTTTTTGTTATAATTTATCTTTTATTTTTTAATGAGAGAAACCATCACCAGTTGAAATTGATGTTCCTCTTGTTGAGTATTTATGCTAGTTTGGATATGAAGTTGTTACTTTCAATTATGATTGTAACTTATACTCAACTTGTTGTTTGTATGTTGATGTTAATGTAAAATATTTCGTGACTATTTCTATGTTGTTATCTTACATTTACTTCAATTAGTTTTACCCTCCTAGATTCATTGACGTATGTTATATAGGGTATGGAGTTGCAACCTACATTTCCAACTGTAAAATTTTCTTTCTTGGTTGTTAGTTACATTAGAGTTAATGTAATCTTTAGCGCAACAAAGTATTTTGTTGTTGTTGATTGTAGTTATTTTTGTTGTCTTGTAGCTACATTGTCTACTTTAATTAGTCCATATGCCAACATTTGCATTATCATTTAGTTAAGTTGCATTTCCATTTACTTCATTTGAAATCCTAAATGTTAAGCCAAGCTACAACTATTAAAATCCTAAATACTAATGGTTGCCAAGACAGAATCTAGATGGGTTTTCCTACACCAAATAGGGGATTTTATTTGAATTTCTCTTCTAAGGATAACCCTCATTGTTAATGCTGGGTATTTAACCCCGTCAACAATAATATGTTCTCCCGAAAAGTTCAATCTCATCCCAAAAAAAACCATTGTTATGAGTTATCTAAAATTGTGACAAGTTGTTATTTTAGGGTGCTCCCTCGACCGAGGACTGCGCGCTGCGACTTGGAGCCTGACCTAGCCTGCAGCCTGCGCCTGCTTCTCCAGGCTCCGCCTGACAGGGGCGCTGCTGCCCTCTCCAATCCCTGTCCCGCCTTGCATTGGCCTGCCTCCCTTGGATTCTGCCTGCCTTGCGCTGCTCTGGGCGCCTCCTTCTGCCTCCGCCTCCTCAGCGGGGTTATGGCCGTTTAAAGGTTGGCCCCTCCCCATCTCTCCCAGCGGGCCTGCAATGGCAAGCTCCGCCTCCCCGCCTCCGGTCTCTGAGTCCCCTGAGGAAGTTTTTGCTTCGCTCTTGACGGATTCCTCTGAAGCCAGACCCCGTCCCGCTCTTTCGAAGTTCATAAAAAAATTGGATGAGATCCCTGAGGTCATCCTTCCTCCTTCCCTTCTGCGAAAATCGACAATAGCATTATTTGAAAGAGGACTTGTTGGTCAGTTCACAGGCCTTTGGCCTTCTCCTCGCACTGTCCAAAAATGGGTGGAGCGCAACTGGAGCTCAATGGTTCAAGGAAAGATCGCTATCAGATTCTGCGGGAGAGGATACTTCACCTTCCTGTTCGAGTCAAAAGAAGACAAGAGCCTCATTTTCTGCAATGGCCCTTACTTCATGGACACAAGAGGGCTTTATTTGAACAGATGGACCTCGGATTTCGACCCGGAAATGGACATCCCCTGTTCCTGTGTGGGTGCGCCTTCCTCATCTGCCCCTTCACTGCTGGGGGGATGAATCCGTCAAAGCAATCGGCAATGCAGTCGGAAAATACATAGACAGATCAGAACCAAGGGAGAATATGCATGCATGCGCAAGGATTTGTGTGGAAGTCGACCTGGGAAAAGGACTGCCAGAAGCAATCAAGCTAAAGGTGGATCAATGGATGCACATCCAGCAGCTGGATTACGAACAACTTCCCTTTAAATGCAAGGTATGTCACGAGTACGGCCATTTCGCCAATAGATGTAGTAAGCTAAAAGTAAATGATGTAGAGCATAATGAGGAAAATGCAGGGGGATCTTGGGAACAAGTTAAAAGGAAAAAGCATAATCCGGGAACTAGTTCCACCGCACCGCTGACATCAAGTCTCCCCCCTCCTCC
>APFE031362939.1:27276-117244 GCA_000404065.3 Pinus taeda
CTTATATGCTCATCGTTTTCCAAAATTCACCATGGTATGGGAGATGCAAAAGGTTATTTGGGGCCAATTTGTTAAAAATGCACCTTTCCCATTTTTTTAATTTTTTTTTGGCCGAATTTCTGAATCACGCTCAGATTTGAAAAAATGGGTTGTTACAACGTAATGTCGTACTATAACATGTATAAAAGGATTAATCATGGCCCTGTATTGGGGAGAGGATGTTATTATAGTCTTGTATTACTGATTTGAACTTGGAGTAGTTGACCTCATATGTAAAAGACTAGGCATATTTTAATACAATACACATGCCATGTTTGTTTTCTATCTTTTGATGTATTCAATAAACAATTCCATCCTATGATTTAAGTTTTTCTTAGAGGGTGTGAGTGATTTCTATAATAGCTTGTTGATCTATTAAGGTGTGTGTGTGATTTCTCATTAAGGAGTGTTAACTATCAATTTTTCTTTTTAAACTTAATAATCATGTGTGTATGATTTATGCTTTGTCTTCTCTAAGATTTGCACAACGTATTAATATATATCTAGTTTGTATTTGTTTCATCCTAAATATATGGAAATCGTGTGGTGAATGTTGGCAAGAAATTTTATATGTACCTTTGGTATGAGCAGTGACTGTAAGTTATAACAGTCACCTTTTATTCTGCTTTGAGGATAGTCATTTATTTTATACTCTGTTGCAAGTTGGGGTTTATGGTGTCAAGCGTTGTTGTTGAAATATTGATACAAAGGTAAATTGAAATACGAGCTCGACTCACAACTCCAAATATCTTCATACTTATATAAGATAACGTATCTCTTGAAATTTGAAACTTTTGTAACTTGGATCTCGAGTTAGATTGCGATACCTCAGGATGTTGTTAGATGCCTTTACAATTTGTTAGAACTTGAGAGGAATTATAACCTGATTAAGTCTTGAGAAGTTGCCGATCTGAGTTTTAATACACAAGTAACATGGAATTATTCAATTTTTCTCTTAATAAAAACTCTGTAACGTTCTCATTTGACCTCTTTTGATAAGAAATAGAGTCAACAAGTACAATCATTACAGTTTCATAATTTGTATATCATTGTTGTTTGACCGACAAAGTTTGAAATCTTAAGCATTCCAATAAGATATTTATACTTATGAATTACACTTATAACTATTGATCAACATTGCTTAACAAGGAGTATTGTATTATAAAATTCCTATCTTTGAGGCCATAAATCTAGAGTCTTTTAAGTTATCTACAAGCTGATTCATTATTGTGCACTTGCAATTTGTTCAGGTACTTATGCACTGTATTCTTGTAATTTTTTCATTTAGTTGTAGGTGTTGACTTGCATTCCTTTTAAGCTTGTAGCTTTTAAGAGTGATTATTTATTAAGTATTGGTTCATGCTCTTAGAATTCTAGGGTGCTTCTTGTTTGGTTTCCTTCTTGCACTAGTTTTGATGAAATAGTGTTCAAAGTTATGTCATTTATTTTGAGGAGGTGAAACATTTTTTGAGGGCATGTATGGTTGTGACTAGAGAAAGGCTATTTTTACTTATGTATGCAATATCTATAATTGATGCATTTTATTGACACCTTAGATAAATTTGCAACAATTTCCTTGTTTGCTTGATTAAACGAGAGTTGAGTGAAGATAGAATAAGAGTGCATAATTGATATTAGGGTTCTATCATTCATTGTATGCTTTGTTTGGCTTGAGGAGTAATTAGAATTGTCTTTTTCTTAACTCAATAAGACAATTTTTTTTTTGCTTGCTCAATTAAATAAGGGGCCAGTGATCATGTTTCCAGTTAATTAGTAGTTAACGTTTTGTTTGCCAACAATTAGGGTTTTCTCCTTAATTAGGGTTTTTCTTTTCAGTTATTGATAGTTAGGTTTTACTTATAATTGTTGGTAAACTGTGGGATTAATGTTTGTAGTAATTAGGGTTTTGTTTCTAATGAATTCCTTTTTATTGTAGGATTGACCAGTGTTTGCAGGAATCCAAAGGTGTGAGCAGATAACTTCTAGACAAATTAGGGTTTTGTTTTGTAGGTCCCTAAAATTCTTTCTTTGGAATTTCCAGTGTCGTGCCTCGAAGTCAAAAACCCTAGATTGAAATTAAATGTTGGTCCATTAATCTACTCCATACTACATCCAACAATATTGAACTGAACATATTAGTATCTTATACATAACTATTTTTCCCTCCACCCACTTTTCATAACTTCCATAACCTTTAGGTAGGGACTGTGGTGCAAGTAAATTCTCAGTGCAGACACAAACAATTCCTCTAGCCTAAGAGAGCAGGTCTAGCCACAAACAAACAATCTATGGAAAATCTCCTTAAGCTATAATCAAGTGAGAGGGCCTACCTCTTAGAATGCTATTCCACTTGGTGATGATCTTGCTTCCTCACTCCAGCTACCTTTAATTTCCTTCCTTTGAATACCTGAAGCAAGCTAACAAACAACAACAACAAACATAATGGCATACAATATTGCATTCAGCCTACTTAACAGGTCAAGGAACATTAAGCCATTGAATGTAAGATAACACATCAATGTAGGAAATCAATCAATAGTTGTATTCATATAAGTTCAGAAAGAGATTACAACCAATGCTTGTTAGGTAAAATTGACTCAGGATAGAGTCAAAGTTGACCAGGTTAAACAATGATGGTTTTGGGGCACATGGTATTGTGCACTCATAGTATTCTGCCTGTGGTATTATATGTAATGGAGCTAAAAGGCTGGAAGAACTTCATTGTAATGCAAGACTTAGAGGTGAGCGATGAAGGCTCACTTGGTCGGATTGGCCAAGTTTTTTTGTCCAATGCTAATGAGATCTTATTAGGTTGGGTTTTCCCCCAGATTTGGGGTTTTCCCAGATAAACATTTGTGTTTATGTGTTTATGGTTGTTGCTGGTTATTTTTATATTTATTCCTCTCTGTAATTATTTATGTTATGTAGTAAACTACTTAACCATTGCTATCAGAGCCGAAGGTCTATTTGGCTGATAAACTCGCAGGAAAGAAGGGTTCCTTGTTTAAGTGGGAGCAATGGCAGAAGATGGTAAGTTTAGGGTTGAGAAATTTAACAGCCAAAACTTCTCGTTATGGAAGATGCAGATGGAAGATTATCTGTATTAGAAAGATCTATACCTACCATTGGGTAGAAAAACAAAAATGTCGATGGGTATGACAGATGAAGAATGGAACCTTCTCGATAGAAAGGCACTCGGAACAATACGGTTGTGCCTCGCAGCATTGGTCGCCTTCAACATTTTGAAGGAAACAATGACAGAGGGTTTGATTAAGGCATTGGAGAAACTATATGAAAAACCCTCAGCCTCAAACAACGTATTTCTTATGAAACAATTATTTAATATGAAGATGTCGAAAGGTGGATCTATTGCAGACCATTTAAATGATTTTAATACTGTTACAAGTCAGTTATGTTCTGTAGGGGTAAAATTTGATGATGAAGTTAGAGCTTTGTTATTCTTGTGCTCATTACCAGGAAGTTTGAATGGTTTAGTAATGGCCCTTAGTAACTCTGTTTCTGGATCTAGTACTTTAAAGTTTGATGATGTTGTCGGTGCCATACTTAGCGAGGAAATGCGACGGAAAAGCTCCGGTGAGACATCGGGTAATGCTTTGAGTGCAGAGTCTAGGGGAAGAAAATGGAAAGAGGAAAGAGATCAGGATATCGTAGTAAATCAAGGAAAGGCAGATCCAAGTCCAGATTTGGGATAGTGTGCTGGAAATGCGGAAAGAAAGGACACCTAAAGAAAGACTGTAGATCTTGGAAGGGAAAAGAAGGAGATGCACAACAAGAAAACAATCATGAAGCAAATGTATAGTGAGGTGTTACAAGATGCTTTGATTCTTTCTTTCGAAAATATTACTGATTCCTGGGTGGTAGATTCAAGGGCCTCATTCCATGCCACACCTGATAAGAAATACTTTCACGACTATGTTCAAGGAGATTTTGGACAAGTTCGTTTGGGTGATGATAAACCTTGTAAAATTGTTGGAATGGGTAAGGTTTTGGTAAACCAGCAGAATGGAAACCAACGGCTACTAAAGGAGGTAAGGCATGTTCCAGATCTAAAGAAAAATCTGATTTCAACAGGGAAGTTAGGCGGTGAAGGTTGTGTGACAACCTTCACAAATAAAGCTTGGAAGGTCACCAAAGGAGCCTTGGTAATAGCAAAAGGTGAAAAGGTTGGTACATTGTATTTATACAATGGTATTTCTAACTCTGTTAATGCTTTAACTTCCAAAGGAGCAGATGCATCGTTATGGCATCATAGGCTCGGACACATGAGTGAAAAGGGGATGAAGATTCTTCACTCAAGGAATTTGTTGCCGGGTTTAAAGAATGTTGATTTGGACTTCTGTGAGAATTACATTTATGGAAAACAGAAGAGAGTCAGATTTCTCAGAGTTGGGAAAGAAAAGAAGAGAGAAAAATTAGAGCTTGTGCATACAGAGGTATGGGGACCTACTCAAGTATCATCTCTTGGTGGCTCTCGTTATTATGTTACTTTTATTGATTATGCAACTATAAAAACTTGGATTTATTGTATTAAGAATAAATCTGATGTATTTGATACTTTCAAGAAATGGAAAGCTTTGGTTGAGATTGAGACAGGAAAGAAATGTACCTTTATTGGATATGGTGTTAATGATTTTGGTTATCGCTTATATGATTACGAAAATCACAAAATCATTAGGAGTAGAGATGTAATATTCAATGAAAGGTTCTTGTATAACAATCAGTTGCAGGAAAAGAAACAGGAAAAAGAAAATAAGGAATACGCAGTTTTTGATGAAATCACTGAAAAAATAAAGGTGCCTGAAAATAATAATAATCAACAACCACAACAACAACAACCACCACAATAGCAACATGCACCTCAAACACCTGAAAGTGGTGTTAGAAGATCTACCAGGATAAGTAGACCCCCTAAACGATACTCTCCTTCATTATATTATTTATTGTTGACTAATTTTGGTGAACCTGAATGTTATGAAGAAGCAATGTAGGTTGAAAGCAGGCAGAAGTGGGAGGTAGCCATGGAAGAAGAGATGGACTCCTTAATGCATAACCAGACTTGGGACTTAGTCAGGTTGCCTGCAGGAAAAACTACATTGAAGAATAAATGGGTTTACAGAATGAAGGAAGAAGATGGAGGAAAATAGAGGTACAAAGCTAGACTTGTGGTGAAGGGTTTTGCATAAAAGAAAGGTATTGATTTTGATGAAATATTTTCTCCTGTTGTTAAGATGAATTCAATCAGAACTATTTTAAGTCTAGTAGTAGTTGAATATTTGCATATTGAGCAGTTAGATGTAAAGACAACCTTTCTCCATGGGGATTTGGAGGAAGAGATATATATGCAGCAGCCACAAGGATATGCAGTGAAAGGGAAGGAGAAACTAGTGTGCAGGTTGAAGAAGAGCTTGTATGGCTTAAAACAGGCTCCAAGGCAGTGGTATCTAAAATTTGACAAGTTTATGTCTGAATAAGGTTATACTAGATGTCACTCTAATCATTGTGTTTATCTGAAAAAGCAAAATGATGGCAGCTATATTATATTGTTATTGTATGTAGATGACATGCTTGTTGCAGGGTCTAACATGCAGGAAATAAATGTGCTCATAAGAAAATTGGCAAACGCATTTGCAGTGAAGGATTTGGGAGCTGCAAAACAAATCCTTGGTATGAGAATCACTAGAGATAGGAAAAATCACAAATTAAAATTGTCTCAGAATGAGTACATACAAAAGGTGTTGAAAAGATTTAATATGCACAATTCAAAACCAGTTAGTACACCTTTTTCTAGCCATTTCAAACTTAGTAAGGAGATGTGCCCAAAGACCCAAGAAGACATGGATTATATGTCTAAAGTTCCATATGCATCAGCAGTTGGAAGCTTAATGTATGCAATGGTTTGCACAAGGCCTAATATTTCACATGCAGTGGGAGTTGTAAACAGGTACATGAACAATCCAGGAAATGACATTGGATGGCAGTGAAATGGATTCTCAGATATTTGAGAGGTACCTCAAATCAAGCATTATGCTTTGGTGGTTCAAACATTTCTCTACAGGGATATGTTGATGCAGATATGGCAGGTGACAGAGATAACAGGAGGAGCACTACAAGATATTTATTTATCGTAGATGGAGCAGTTGCCAGTTGGGTTTCAAAAATCCAAAGTGTTGTTGCACTTTCAACAACAGAAGCAGAGTATGTTGCTGCTACAGAGACTAGTAAAGAAATGATTTGGTTACAAAGGTTTATGGATGAATTGGGTAAGAAGCATGATATGGGCACATTATACAGTGATAGCCAAAGTGCCATTCATCTTGCAAAGAACTCAGCATTTCATTCGAGGACTAAACACATACAGCTCAAGTACCATTTCATACGATCAGTGTTGGAAGATGGAGAGTTGAAGCTGGAAAAGATACACACTAGCTAGAATCCTGCAGATATGCTAACAAAAGTTGTAACCAGGGAGAAACAGAGAATATGCTCAGTTTCAATTGGTCTTCAAGGATGACGATGAAGATGAGAAATGGCCAGGTCTAAAGAGGAGTCATTGTCCAACAAATGAAGCAGTGATGGAGTTGCTACAATCATTCTCGAAGTGGGAGATTGTTGGATGTGGAGCATGATTTCTCAGAGGTCTTTGTTTCAGCCGGATGTATATCCCAGGAAGTCTATACACCCCTCCACGCGGGGGGGGTGCGGGGGGAACTTCGTTCGCCCCCGCGGGGTTTGGGGGGCCGATCCCCCCCGGCTGGGGGGTCTGGGGGCTAGTGGTCCCCCTGCGGGGGCTCGGGGGCAGTGCCCCGAAGCTAAAAACAGATGTAAAATTGCCTTGTAAAAATATAGTAATTTCTAGTCAATTTGGGCTGTTCATTAGGCGGATGATCTGACAGTAGAAATTATGTTTAGTTTAGGGTTTTTTACCTTTGAATACCTGAAGCAAGCTAACAAACAACAACAACAAACATAATAGCATACAATATTGCATTCAGCCTACTTAACAAGTCAAGGAACATTAAACCATTGAATGTAAGATAACACATCAATGTAGGAAATCAATCAATAGTTGTATTCATATAAGTTTAGAAAGAGATTAAAACCAATGCCTTAATGTTGTTGATCTCCTCCAACATATTTGGGTTCCCACACTTCTGCTAACATCTCATGGATAGCCCCAACAATGGAAGTTTTAAGGTCTATTCCCTTTAGTCTCAAACCAAACCAAACACATTATTCTCCCTCAAACATACACTAGAAAGCTACAAGCTATAGATGTCTTGACGATTATTCAAGCTCCAAAAATGCTAATACTGAAACTACATCCAAAAAACTTGTTCAACTTGGGAAAGGAGGGGCTTATATAGCTTTTATGGAAGGGGATATGTTTCCTCTTATCATGGGAGAGGCCTTATCTCTTGGGTTTGTTCCATCCTAATAGGGGAAAGGAAACCAAACTGACTTCCTCGGCTTGATCCAGCTCAACCATTTACTGGACTTTCGTTATGAAGCTTCTAGACCTGGAAGCCTCGAGTCCATATTTAAAAAACTTGCCAAAAGAGGATTGACATGACTCAGAAAAGGCTCAGTAGTGTTGATCGACATTAGTCCCAGTGTTAAACTTTGCAGATCGGCATGGGGGATGAACTGGTCATTAGCGTCGGTCTTGTAAACTGTAGTAAAAGAAAGATTCTTGGGAAATGATGCAAAAGGGAAATGTTCTACTCATGAAGAGTGACATAATGGGAGTTTCTTCATGATGGGAAAACAGATGAGGGTCACTGTAGAGGTCCTCCGGGATTGTGGAACGAGGAGTACAGGGACAGTGACAAAATGTTGTGTAACAGATGCCCTCTAAAGCATGAAGGCCGAACTAGAGTGAGGGGAGAAATAATTTATAAGTAGACGTGGGGAACTTGATTTCATCATCGGAAAATATGAAAGCAAGCATACATGTACATATCTGAAATTTGGTAGTCATGCCTGATAAAAATGTGAGGCATATAACAATACATGAATCCATGGTATAGGCACAACTATCCATCAAGAAAAAGATCATGTGTTATCGGGAAAACTAGTGTCCATTCAGCGCTGCTAGTCCCGCTAAGACGGTTAGCTATCTTAGAAACAAACAAACTAAAGTCACTTGTGTTTTCCTTTATGAGAAGTAGATGAGAGAGAAGCAGAGAGTACCAACCTCAGTCTTTCGCTTGGCTCCTTGCTTATTTCCTCTCCCCTTTGACAGATCTTTGCCGCTCCTTCCTCGCTGTCCCCTTTCAAAGAACACCTGTAAGAGTCAAAGCAACTTAATACCAATCAAAGCATAGAGATCTACAATCATAAACAATATAGGATCAGATATATATTGACCATACAAATGCATATATCAATTCAATATTCAAAGATATGCAAGAATATGGAGGAAAACTCAAAATAGCTTTATTGATAGAAGTAAGTAGAAGAGAGGATTACAACCCATTGATCTGACCCATCGCCATCCTCCCAGCATGAAAGCCCTTCTTCACATCATGAAAAGCTAGATCACCCAACACTATGATGTTCCACAAAGAAACCAACAACACTTCCTTATAAGATGCAAAAATTCCAGCCTCTGGATCTCTAGAATGAGAGATCCATATACAAATGTTTGCAGGTGGGTGAGTCAGCTTCTGGGTTTTTGATTAGTGTCATTTCTCTGATAGTTCTCAAATCCACTTAGAGATTTCATGATCTCTTACTCATCCCTGGGCGAATTCAGAGAGGCAAGTGTGTCACAGGAGAAGTTTCTGGAAGATTCCATGATCATCCACCTTGCAAACTGTCTCTGCCATTTATCTACTCTCACCCATTGCACCCCACAGAAGGGATTTTTAGTATGAATCACACCCCCCATGTGCATTAGGTGGGATGCATTGCACTTTAACCATGGAGCAGGTGAGATGGTCCAGTTTTGACTAGTTCTAAGCAGTTTTTCATGGAGAACTTATGGGAGATGATGTAATCAGCTGACCTTGTTCCTTTAGGGTATGAAACAACACTTTTAGGGACTTAGAAGCCCTTGGTTTATGGACATATAAGATTGGGGTGCAGTGCCCAAATATGTCTATAACAGTTGCCCCCTAAAGCATGAGATCGTAAATCTTTTGATGTTGGGTGAAATGCTTTATCATGAAGATCCGAAGTTTTCTGCACTATAAGGTGACTTGTAATAAGATACAATACAATACATTATCTTCATAATATTTTCATGATCTAGTTGAGGCGGGAATTCCCATGCTCAGCTTCATAAATTCATTTTCATGTACATTGGATAGACAACCGTCTGTATGGCAGATTGATGATTCTGGTAGAGCCATCATCCCTTCGCTTGGATGATTATCTGTGCAGTTATGATGTACATTTGATGTCTTTATTTTCCTGAATATATCACAGCATGGATGGATGGAACTAGATCCGCGGTCTTCAAACTCGTTCAATCTTCGCTCGAAGTACAAGTCGATCCATGTGAAAAGATGTTCTGACATCGAACATGGAAAGACATTGCCTGATTACCAACCAATGATGTAAGTTGTTAACAAACGCGAGAGGAATCACTGATAATGATGATGACCCTCAAGGTACGACAGTACAATTCACGTGGTGCGAATACGCATCTCAGGCAGAAAAGATGGCGAACTAAGCACTTTCCAAGCAGTTGAGGAAAGAATACTCATAGAAGCCCCTTCATCTATGATGGTACCGACCATGACCATTTTGTAAGCTTGTAATATGATTTAGAATGATACATTAGACGGTAGACGGGGTCTGCCTAGTAGATTCCAATCGAAGGAAATGAATAAGTTGCTTCGAGGTGGGACCGAATAAACGATCGGGTAAACCTCTGACGAACTTCCTTCCTACGGTAAAGGAACAGGCAGATTTCTCCCATGTTCATTGGAGTATGTGTTTAAGAAAAGAATTTGAACGGTGTCGTTCTCATTCTCTTTGGTTACTGTATCATCTGAAGGTAGAACTTCTGAAGACAAGACTGGGTCGACTACCGTCTCGTCCTATTGACTTTGGTCCGGTGTGCACTCAGAGGGTTTATCTTCAATTATAGATGCTTCGATCAACCATAAAGGTGTGTCAGTCGGATTTTCAACTAGTGATCGACTTGGAAAGAGTTTCTTGTATCTAGGAGGAAGCCATAGCAGTGAAGCAAGACGGTTATCCAAGACTCTTTTAGCTTCGTCTAGGAAGGGACAACAATGGATGGCATGATCACCTTCACACAGTCTACAAGGAATTTTAGATCTTCCTTTTTGTCCACTGACTTCGTTTTCACTAGTTGACGGTGTACTTTCAACATGATCTTGAGAGGTTGAGGACACCGGATTGTGCAAGCGGGAGACCAATCCCTTAAGATCTGTGGGATGCAAGGACAATCTTGATGATAGTGGTCCCCTTTGCAAATGACACATGGAGATTTAGGTTTGGACAGTGCAGTGTGTGGATTTTCGCTAGATGATGCTTGGTTGCCCCCTTTTGTCATTGGCTTCTTCTTCTTTTGCTCCTTCCCTTTCTTCTTCTTCTCAGCTACTTGGTTTTTAGTTTCACCAAGCAAAGGAAGAAGGAGAGGGAGAAATAAACGAAGTAGAAGGTTGGGGGGTAACTCTAGTATCATCTGGTTGTTGATTTGATTGCTTAGGAATCACGGTGCTTTGAATGATAGAGGTCGTGAAGAGCCAAACTGGTAGGTCAATTGTCAGTCCTGGAAGGGACAATGTGGCCATATGAGGTGCACCAACATCTCCCCAAGAGGAGAAGGGACTAGGATTCCCCCCAAGGGTAAATCCTTGGTTGGTGGACTCCATTTTCTCAACGTAAGATCAATGAGGGAACATGGATGTTATTTCGATTAAAATAATTTTTATGACGCTTTGACACAACTTGCTTTTTCAATTTTTAAGAGTTGAGAAAAAGCTAAAGATGACTCTAGTCGGCTTCAATTTTTAATGAGCCTGAAGTGACAAGTGCTCAAATGGACCTTTTCTTTTAAGGAGTTTGAAAAGGAACGAAAGTGACTACTCTAGAAATCTAGACAGAGGGATTACCAAACCAATCGCAAAACTGCAGAATACTTTTTACGGTACAATAATCAATCTTCCTGAATGCTGTGTTAAGTGCATTGCGATCGATAGGGCGGTAGACACATCTTCCTAAGGATAAAGGATATAGCCTATTGTGGTCTCCCAATATATACTCAACGGTACGTGGAAGCACAAGTCTGTACTGACACTTGTCGTCTCAAACAGGAGGAATCACCCTATGATGAAAGTGATAGTTACCAAGCTTTACGACGCCGGAATACGTCTCTAGCCTAGACTTCTAAATGTTGTGCGTTAGGTTCCAAAGCGTTTTTATGTTCATTGAAATTTATTTTACAATTGATCTTTCTTAACTAGTTTGCCTTTAAGGTTCACCGCGTGATGTAGATATACAACTCCTAAATATGCAATCTAAGATGATAAACAGACGTTTATTTCTCTTTTTGCAATGAAAATCCTAGCTACTAAGGAAAGAGAAGTGAAATTCTTTCAACATAGAGCAGAGAGCACACATTAAGATGCATTGTCCTAAATCAATCTCCACAAGCAGTGTAAATGCAAATGCACATGCATGTATTTGTTTTCCGCTTTCTTAATCTGTGAATGACAAAAAGAATGCTAAGTACAAATCTGAATTATCTTTTCAAAGCGATAGTACTGACAATTTTCTTTTCAAAAGACAAAAGAAAGACAAGGACAACACTTTGTGATTTTGAATTGAAAACTGCTTTTGAGACTTGAAATACTATTAATTCAAATCAAATACAAGAGTGACACTATAATCGACTATCAACCGACATGAGTAAATGATTTGAGCACTCTGCAACCTACGAGATCCAATTTCCGCGCGATCTGAGCCTGCGAGCACGCCCGCACTCTGTGCTTTCTGAGCCTGCGAGGGAGTCCGCGGAGGGTTCTGCCTGGAGCCTGCGTGGGAGTTCGCGGAGGGATCTGCTTGGAGGGTGCGAGGGAGTCTGCTGAGGGATCTACTTTGAGCATACGAGGGACCACCGAGGGATCTGATATAGGCCGCGGCCGCCCTGGCTGGATCTGTTGGCTCTCCATGGAGGAGCCAACTCCCTCTCCTCCTTCACCTTCCGCAGCAGAGGCCTTCAAAGCCCTGCTGGCCTCCTTGCTTAAGAAGAAATGCATGGAAGCAGCAAAGTTTGTGAAGAAGCTTGAAGATATCCCTAAGATCGCCCTTCCGCTAGAAGGACCGATCCAAGTAGCACTATCTCTGGCAGATCGGGCTTTGGTTAGACAGTTTACAGGACTTTAGCCTTCCCCGAAGTCGACCGAGAACTGGGTAGCCAGGAATTGGGCACCTCTGATAAAAACCAAGGTAACCTATTACTTCCTCGGGAGAGGATATTTTTTGTTTGAATTCTCTGCAAAAGAAGACAAAGATCTCATTTTCAGGAATGGCCCCTACTTGATGGGCCCCCAAGGGCTGTATTTAAATAAATGGGTACCAGACTTTGATCCGACGGTGGATGTGCCTACAGCGGTCCTGGTGTGGGTGAGACTCCCCAATCTCCCAGTTCATTGCTCGAACTGGGATTCTTTGAAGCACATCGGAAATATCCTTGGAAAATTTATAGATAAGGCCAACAGTAAGGACCAATATGATTGTGCCTGAATTTGTGTGGAGGTAGATCTGGAGGTCAGACTACTGGAAGCCATCAAAATAGTTATAGGTCCCTGGACTCATGTATAGAAATTGGATTATGAGCAGCTGCCATTCAAATGCTGGAAGTGCCACGTCTACGGGCATTTTGCTAGAGACTGCCCGTCCAAAGGGGTGGAAGAAAAAGGAAAGGAAGAAGGATGGAACAAGGCAAAGCACTCCAAAACCTTTCACAAGAAGAATGTAAATGGAAACGCCAAAGCTCCTCAAGTGGGCCTTGCTCAGAAACCATCCATGGAAAGCCAAGGGAATAAATTCGAGATCCTTGGATCTGAAATCATGAACACCCAGGAGACAGAAACCATTAAGGAGGCCTCTCCCTCTAAAATCTCCCCCTCCACCAAAAATGTTCCAGAGAAATCCAAAGGGAGGATGTCAGAAGAGGAGGAGGAAACCCAAGAGTCTGAGGAATAAGAGGAATAAGGGAAAATAGGCGAATCCCAGTCCTCTCCTAGAAGATCTACAAGAGGACGCAAGTTTACAAAGGAAAAAGGAGAACAAGAAACCTATAAGGACAAACTCCAGGGCAGCCAGCCAACGTTAGAGAAGCTTTTAGAAAAAACCCCGAAGATGACGAGGATCCAATCCCAGAGCTCCAAGGGAGCTTAGCAAGGCAAAAATAAATGATGAAGATAGTCTCCTGGAATTGTAGGGGAATGGGCACCATAGCTAAAGAAGAAGAAATGGAGAGTTTAATAAGACTGGAAGCCCCGTATATCCTCGTCATCTAGGAGACCAAATTGGAGGACAAAGCTTTCCTCCAAGCAAGTAAAAAATTTTGGAACAAAAATGGAGTGCATGCAATCTCTGCCTGTGGAGCATCGGGAGGACTTGGATCGCTCTGGAACACAAATATGTTCTCATTAATCTCTGAGTCCCTGAATACCCATTGGATTTTTTTAAAAATGCAACATCTAGAAACAAAGGAGATTATATGTCTTTTCAATGTTTATGCTCCTAACAATGCAGGTGAGAAAAAAAACTGCTGGGACTCCATCAGAAGTCTGGTAGATCTAGAAAATTTGGAAAACATAATCATAGCCGGAGATCTAAATCTCACCCTTCTCTCATCAGAAAAAAGAGGTGGGAGCATAGTCAGAGATCCAACTAGAGAATGGGTGGAAGATCGCATGCAAGATTGGGATTTGCTAGATATAAAGCTGGTCATAGGCACGTTCACATGGTCAAATAAAAGAATTCGACCAGGTCACATAGCAGCAAGACTTGATAGACTTTTTGTTCAAAGCTCTTTCCTGTTTCTTGGGTTAGAGAAAAGAATGCGTATTCTCCATAGTAGTGTTTCGGATCACAAACCCATCAACCTAGAGTTGTTGACTTCTAAGGATCTGGGGCCTACCCCTTTCAGATTTAGCTCTCTATGGACCAAAGAGACAGATTTCATGCAAAAGGTCAAAGACTACTAGAAAGAGCCAGTCAAGGGTTCCCCCTTCTTTGTTTGGGAGGAAAAACTTCATAGAGTTAAAAGGATGCTGAAAGGTTGGGTTAAGACCTTGCCCAATCCTACCGTGGATAGAAAAAAAATTCAAAGTGAGCAAGAAAAACAACACCTCCACCTAGAAGCTGCCGAAATTACCAAAGAAGAGTTGGACAAAGAATCTCAGCTATAGCAAAAGTTCCACAAGGCTTGTCTGGTAGAAGAAGAATTCTGGAGGCTCAAATCAAGGAGTCTATGGCTCAAAGCTGGGGACCGAAATTCTTCTTTTTTCCACAAGCAGGCTCAAGCTAGGAAATGTTGAAATTCTATATCTAAAAATCAAAGAAGATAACTGCACTTTAAAAGATTTTGCCAGCATTAAGAGGGCAGCTTCAGATCACTTTCAGAATATGTACAGTGAAGGCGTGGAGACTAGCCAAAACGAAAATATGCTAGATGTTGTTCCTGACCTCATCTCATCTAAAATGAACCAGGCTCTTGAAGGTAAAATCACCAAAAACGAAGTTAGGGAAGCCCTCTTTGCAATGGAGCCCGACAAAGCCCCGGGCCCGGATGGTTTCACGCCCAGATTTCTCCAAACGTGTTGGCAGATAGTTGAGAAGGAGCTCTTCAAAATGATCCCGATGTCCCAAGAGTGTCAGAAAATTGGAGGCTGCACAAATTCAACATTCCTCGCCCTCATACCTAAAGAAAAAGGGGCAAACTCATTTAATAGATTTCGTCCTACATCCTTATGCAACATTGGATATAAAGTGATTACCAAGGTAATAGCAAACAGGTTGAAGAAAATCCTCCCTAATATCATCCCAGAAAATCAAGGTGGATTTATACACGGTAGGCAGCTAGTAGATAATTTCATCCTTGTCCAAGAGGCGATTCATTCCAATCTTCGTCGAAAAGAAAAAGGTATGGTCATTAAACTTCACTTAGCTAATGCTTTTGATCGTGTAAAACATAGTTTTTGGTTTGTTGTATTGCACAAACTTGGCTTCGGTCAAAATTTTACTAAAAGCTTGTATTTCAGAACCCTGGATTGCACCTTTAGTAAATGGCAGGGCTGCGGACTTCTTCAAAGCTTCTAGAGGGCTGAGGCAGGGGTGTCCCCTCTCACCCCTCCTCTTTGTGCTGCAAGCCTCTGTGCTCAGTTTCTACCTAAATAAGAAACAACAAGATCAAGATTTAAATGGCCTGTGCATAGCAAGAGGGATTAAGAGCATCAACCATGCCCTCTTCGCAGATGATACCATGTTACTAGGGATTGCAACTTAAATGTCTGCAAGCAAATTCAAAGAAGTAATGGAAGACTATTGTCAAGCATCGGGCAGTGAACTAAACAGGGGTAAGTGCCATGTTTACTGCTGGAATATATCAGCTGTTGCTGTAGGTTCCATAGCCAGATGTCTAGGCTTTGCAGCTTCAGCAACCTGGACCTCCTTTAAATACCTTGGGCTGCCCATCTTTCATAAGAGGGCTATGAGCAAGGATTGACACCCCCAGATAGGAAAATTCAAAGCAAAAATGCAGGCCTGGGGATCCTCCTGGCTCAACATTGCTGGAAAATCAGTCCTCATCAAATCCGTGCTTAGCAGTTTGCCGCTTTATCAATTCTCTGTTCTTTTGGCGCCAGTGGGAATCAGTAAGAGGATGGAGGAGCTAATCAGGAATTTTCTCTGGAAAGGAGGCAAACAGAATAAAAGAGAATTCCTCTGGTTAATTGAGAATTAGTCTCCAGGCTGCTACAGGAGGGAGGACTAAACTTTAAGAATCTAAGTATGCAGAATCTAGCAATGACAGCCAAACTGATATGGAAGATCATTGCTCCAAAGTCAGGATGGGTTCAACTGGCGCTGTGGAGGAAATACTTCAGAGGGTAGAGACTAAGGTGCCTGGAGCATCCAAAAAACCACAACAGAACCCCCTCAGCGCTTTAATTATGAAAGTAGGCCTCCGTTGGTGAACTCAAACCTTAGGAACGAGCTAAAAGTTTGGATGGATGAAGCTAATATAACAACGCTCTGGGACATCTCGAACTGGTGTGGGGACAGCTGGTCTGGCTGGAAGCACATAAGCATTTCACCTAGGCTGCAGTCAGAATACGATGTGCTGTTGAAAATTCTACATGGTGTGGCTCCTTTGCATGCAAGAAAGAAAGACACGAGAGGATGGGGACCAAAGCAAGTTGGTTACACGGTACAGTGTCTCAGGGATACTCCAAATTCATGGAGAAGCCTCACGTGCCCCCTAATCTAGAGCCCTGGACAGGTATTTGGAACTCCCCTACCATTCGAAAAATTGATCATTTTTGCTGGTTGTTATGCCATCAGAAAATCGTAACAGATGATAGACTCTAGAAGAGGGGCTTTCTAGGACCATCAAGATGCACATAATGGAAAGAAAGCCTGGAATATGCATTTCACCTTTCACTGGCGTGCAAATATACAGGCCTGATCTGGCACGAGCTCCTTGGACCATCGAAACTTATGCCCATCTTACCCCATTCTGTCCAGGATTTGTTTGCTGGGTGGTTGGCCAGGTACCCAGGCCAAAGTCCAAAAATAAGATTGTCAAAGCAGCATGGAATGCATTGCCAAAATTCATCAACTGGCAGATCTGGCTGGAGAGGAATAGAAGGATATTTAGAGATAAGGAATAACACTATAAACTAGTAGAAAATACAGTGAAAGGTTAATTAAATGAATGGCTAAGAGACAAAAGCGATGACACAAATCTAAACCAGCAGGATATAGAGTTTGGAGCAGCCCTCAACCTCAATTTTCAAAAATCGAAAATTCCACCTATATGTCTCAAAGATTAGGAAATAAGGAAAACCAAAGAAGAATTTCAATCTTGGCTATCCAAGCAAACAATCCCCTCCCTTTTCTTTGACGGGGCAGCCAAGGGAAATCCAGAAATGGCTGTAGCAGGAGGACTCATTATAAATCTAGAAGGAGCACCTATACATAGGTTTGCATGGGGACTGGGCCACTCCTCAAGCATACAAGCTGAAGCCATGGCTCTGTTCCAAGGGATTAAAATGCTCAAAGAACTGGGACACAAAGAGGCAGTTGTTTTCAGAGATTCCCAGGTCATCATCAATGCAATGGTGACCAACACAAAATTAGCAGATCTTAGACTAGTAAGGGCAATTGCAAGAATTAAAGACATGACAAAGCTCCTAAAATTGGAATTCTTTCATATCCTGAGAAACAACAACAAAGAAGCAGACATAGAGGCAAACAAGGCAGCCCAGCTAGATGCTGGAAATATTCTCAGAGATAATGAAATCTCCTGGGAACCAATTCCCTAAATTTTTCTATTTTTTTTTTTTTTTTTTTTGTCTTTTGGTAAATCAGTTTGTATGCATTGATAAGCTCAGGAAATCAGCAGCAAGAGTGCATGTGAAAAATTGTAAAAAGAGGCGATTCAGAAGCTTGTGCGACATGACTCGGTGGTTGAAGAGATGCCAAGAAATTAGTTTCACCTTTTGTAATTGGAATTATGGCATTTTTCCAATCACTTAATGAAATCCCATAACCGTTTCTGGAAAAAAAAAAAAAGAAAAAAAAAAGAGGGTATAACCGACTATAAAAAACAGAAGGATTATTTTCTTTAACTGAAAACGACACTTGTGACACTTTCAAATCAAAAGACGACAGTTCGATTAAGCTACTGTTTGTAAGGGAGAACTGTAAATGGCAAAAAATACATAAAAACATTCACAATTATTTGTACAATGGAGGCTGAATAATGCAAAGGAAGGGAGTTTTAACAGTGGTATACTGATCACAGACAACAAAACTCTTGAATAAAGCCGAAGAGAATGAAGAAAAAACAAAATCTGGAGGCAGAAACAGTCTTATTTGATCATCGCACTTGTAACACAGGGAAACATGGATGCATCTCACCTACAGCACAAGGGAGGTGCGATGCATCCAGACTGTCAAAAGGAGACAGTGCGATGGTCCAGGGACGAGACTTTAGCTTGGTTTTTGGTCACAGTTTGCAGCTTAGTTCAGGGATTCAGGTTGAGCTAATGATAGTCAGTAAATACAAAACATAGGGGTTGATCTAATGAGGTTACTTGAGCCACCACCGGGGCATTAGGATATTTGCAAGTCAGATGTTTAATTCATAAACTAACCCGGAGATTGACTGAAGCAGCGTTTATCTACTTTGCAGTTGCATAGCAAAAGCAGTTCGAAGGCTAGCTGGCTTAACTTCAAGCTCCATCTGTAGCTTATAAAGTAAACAAACTAGAAACAAGCAAACAAGCTATTCGCTCCCCAATGGAGTCGCCATTTTGTTATCAGGAAAACTAGTGCCTATTCAGAGCTGCTAATCCCACTAAGATGGGTAGCTATCATAGAAACAAACAAACTAAAGTCACTTGTGTTTTCCTTTATGACAAGTAGATGAGAGAGAAGCAGAGAGTACCAACCTCAGTCTTTCGCTTGGCTCCTTGCTTGTTTCCTCTTTCCTTTGACAGATCTTTGCCGCTCTTTCCTCGCTTGTCACATTTCAAAGAACACCTGTAGAGTCAAAGCATCATAATACCATCAAAGCATAGAGATCTACAATCATAAACAATATAGGATCAGATATATATTGACCATACAAATGCATATATCAATTCAATTTTCAAAGACATACAAGAATATGGAGAAAAACTCAAATAGCTTTATTGATAGAAGTAGTAGAAGAGAGGATTACAACCCATTGATCTGACCCGGCGCCATCCTCCTAGCATGAAAGCCCTTCTTCACGTCATGAAAAGCTAGATCACCCAACACTATGATGTTCCACAAAGAAACCAACAACACTTCCTTAAAAGATGCAAAATTCCAGCCTTTGGATCTCTAGAATGAGGGATCCATATATAGATGTTTGCAGGTGGGTGAGTCAGCTTCTGGGTTTTTGATTAGTGCCATTTCTCTGATAGTTCTCAATTCCACTTAGATATTTCATGATCTCTTACTCATCCCTGGGTGAATTCAGAGAGGCAAGTGTCACAGGAGAAGTTTCTGGAAGATTCCATGATCATCCACCTTGCAAACTGTCTCTGCCATTTGTCTACTCTCACCCATCACACCCCCTAGAAGGGCTTTTCAGTATGCATCGCACCCCCCGTGTGCATTAGGTGGGATGCATCGCACTTTGACCATGGAGCAGGTGAGATGGTCCAGTTTTAATCAGTTCTGAGCAGTTTTTCATGGAGAACTTCTGGGAGATGATGTAATCAGCTGACCTTGTTCCTTTAGGGTATGAAACAACACTTTTAAGGACTTATAAGCCCTTGGTTTATGGACATATAAGATTGGGGTTGCAGTGCCCAAATATGTCTATAACATCATGCGTATGGATCCTCGACATGGACGCAACCATTTGACTGAAGGGATCATATAAAATAGATCCATGGCATGGGCACAACCATCCATCTAAAGAATCATTTATACAATCATGAATGACTGAGTACTCCTCACAGCCTGGACTTTTGTAATCTAAGCCTAGGGTCTTGCGCTCCAACACGACATGATCAAAGTACAAATCCTAACATGTGAATAAATGTGTTGAAATTGAACATGTTAAAAGGTCGCTTGATTACCGGTCAATGATGTGAACTGTTAACAAGCACGAGAGAAACCACCAATAATGACAATGGATCTCAAGGCACTAACAACACAATTGGGGTGTGAATAAGGAACTAAAGTCAAACACCCATAGAATCATTCGATCAAAGGCCAATGATGAGAACCTGTCATTGAGTGCGAAGAACTTGACATTAGGGCATGCGAGCTCTAAGGTACTGAAAAGGAGTTTCTAGATCAACTTCCTGGATAATGAGCTGAAGTCGACAAGAAGTGATCTGCCGAAGGAAGGTCATAATGAATCCTTCATCATCGACACAAAATGAGAAACACAATGAATGAGAGTAATCCAAGATGACTAGACAATGTACAGGTAGGAAAACTTCTCTTGAGCATATGGATGAAACGACTCCAGAATTTGACAACATTTGACATCATAGTATCAAAGGTCATGGTGACGTGGAATAGATCATATGAGAGGTTTAAAATGGATAACCCAAAACCCAAGGAGGAAAGTGACAGAGTGAGCATGTCCCAAAACCTGACACAAGCAACATATGAGTGTCAATGTTCAAGAGTGACAGGCTGCCTCAAGTGAATACAACTGATGAAATACTTCCAATTTTCCCTCACCATTTCTGGCAAGTATCCGAGTTATTTTTACACAAGCTTGACATGATAACATATGCTTGTAGTATAATACCATCCTTTGGATGAATCTGACCTAGTAAGATTAATGAGCCCTAGAAAGGAGAATCTCATGTTCGTCATGGTGATGAATCCAATGATGTTTAATGTTTTAACGAGTCCGACAAAGGTGTAACTCGATATCTTTTTCACATTTAGAGAGTTTGAAAAAGACATGGAAAAGAAAACTCCACAGGTCCCTTTTCGTACATTTGTGTCTCTCGAGCCCGAAAAGGTAGAAAACGATACTTGAGAGAACCACTTGACCATTTCAGTCAAGGAGTACCTTTTTCGTAAATAGTCTATCCCAACCCAAAAAATGGGAAACATATACTGGGTAAACAATGTTTCGCAACCTTTAACAAGTTCAAAATGGCAAGAGCTCGACAATCTTTTCGTGTTTAAAGAGTTGAAAAAGAGCTGAAAGTAGACCCCCCATTTTTATTCTCTTTAAAGAGTCAAAAAGGGAAAAAAATACTCTGCAATCTTTTCATCTTTTACGAGTCAAAAAAGAGCTTAAAGGTAACTCGTCCTAGAGGAATGAGTGGTATAAAGGGTAGCAACTGGTTCCAACAATGAAGGAACTGCTCAAAACATGTAATGGTCAAGAGGCTGGCTAATAAAACCACTCATTGCTGTGGTTCCTCAGGAAAGGAAAAAACAACCAAGTGAAAGCATATGATCGGCCAAAGAGATGGCGACGATGGAATAAAACAACCAAGGCTCATCTAGTAGAAATTAGTTGATTAAAACGACAATCACGAGATGTAAATCGGGCATGGGTCCATTTTTATACAAGCTTGAACCATGGAGAACTCTGCTTGGATTTAGTTTCATGTTTACACAAGCTTGAAATGAAAAGCTATGCTTGAGATAAGTTTTCATGCCCTTGGCATAATGACTCAATTCGAGGTACATGCCCCCCAAGCTTCATTTCATTCAACTAGGTGAATGGAATGAAGGTTCACTTTTGAGATCCTGGAAAGAATCGATTGGGATTTTACAAGATCTTAATCAAAGACTCGATTTGGAAAAGGGAGGTGCTTCATTTTTTAATGAGGTTTACACAGTAAAAGAACTATCTTCGAGACCCTCGTTTAATTTTTTAACGAGCTTGACACAAGACATGGAACTATGTTCTCACTCCTTGATTCATTTTTTTAACGAGGTTTCACAAAACAAGGAACCATCCTCATGAATCCTTGTTTCATTTTTTAATGAGGTTGAAACAAGACCAGGAACTATCCTCACGACATCTGTTCATGACCCATAAGAGAACATGGCTCCCAAGAGGTCTCACTAGACGGAAGAACCACGCTCTGGGAGGAATACATGTTATTTGGTACCAAAGACAGATCGTGTTCCAATGCCCCCAGTACATAATGTACAATACCATCTGTGTGATCATTAGCAGATGCAGAGACGGAATGGGTAGCCACATAATTTACCTATGACGGGGAAGGTACTACTAGGAAACAAGAGCCGATAAGGGACAATGGTTGCAAAGGAGGCATATTTAAAAAACTTGCCAAAAGAGGATCGACGCGACTGAGACAAAGCTCAGTAGCGCTGATCGATGCTAGTCCTAGTGTTAAACTCTACAGATCGGCGCGGGGGATGAACTGGTCATTAGCGTCGGTCTTGTACACTAGGGTAAAAGGAATATAATTGGGAAATGATGCAAAAGGGAAATGTTCTGCTCATGAAGAGGGACATAATGGGAGTTTCTTCATGATGGGAAAACACATGAGGGTCATTGTAGAGGTCCTCCGGGATTGTGGAATGGGGAGTACGGGGAAAATGACAAAATGTTGTGTAACGGATGCCCCCTAAGTCGTGAAGGCCGAATTAGAGTGAGGGGTGAAATGCTTTATAAGTAGATGTGGGGAACCAGAGTTCGTCGTCGGAAAATCTGCAAGCAAGCATACATGTACATATATGAAATTTAATAGTCATGCCTGATAAACATGAGAGGCATATAACAATACATGAATCCATGGTATAGGCGCAACTATCCGTCAAGAAAAAGATCATGTGCATGGGTCCTTCTCCTCTGCCCTCCAAGCCTCCTATTTCCTTACGCAGTTTCTCCTGGGGTCCAATGCTGCCACCTATGTGAATTCACCTCTCGCACAACTCACCAAACTCAGAAATAATTGCGCAATCCTGAAGGAGATAATTCCTTTTGCATGGATGAGTTTCATATATAGGAAAATTCCTCCAATTGATAGTACATTGTCCCTTCCTCTGATCTCAATTGGGTCTTTGACTGAGCTGACATGCATGAGTTATTTATGAGAGAATATTCAGTTATTTGAAGTGCAGCAGTTACATGCATGCATGCATTAACTAATTGAACTCACAATTAGTTCAACGAACTATTTGAACTAATATAACTGGACTTAACTCAGTTAATTGAGCTAACTAATTACAACTCAAAGTACAACTCATCCTGATCTCCTTTAATCAAGGGATAACTTCCTCAACCAATGGAGAAACTGTTGCATGTCTTCACATAAACTTCATGTTTAGTTTTCTACAACTAATTAACTCAAGATGAAATAGTTAATTATTTTACAAACAACTACTAAGATCAAATTCAAATTTTACTTCTCAATTCTAGTTCAGGGACTAACTAAAATTGGAATCTATCCCGAAATACTATTTATAGTAATGCTATTTTTAGCATTTCCATTTTTCATTTCTTGTTGCTATGTCCAACACTGGTACCTGAAATTCTATTTATAGCAATGCTATTTTTAGCATTTCTTGTTGCTATTTCCAACAACTTATGTGTTCCTAAAGGTGAGCAATTACACCAAATTAGAGAGGCTAATGCCTCGAAAGTTGCAGGGAATTTGGGATTAGTCAAGATAGTGGCTAACTTGTAAGGTATGTGTACTAGCCTAAGATGCAAGAAGAGATAGCTCAATTCATAAGAGGATTCATACTTTATTGTACCAACAAGCATAGTAGCAGGAAATAGGGTATATACCTTCTCTTTCTTATACCCACCCGTCCTTGGGAAAGCATTTTCATGGACTTTATGGGATGTTTACAAACAAATAGGAAGGGATATGACTGCTTGTTCATGGTAGCTGATAGGTTGAATAACATGTGTGTTTAATGCCCATGTAAAAAGAGCATCGACGTGCAAGAAGCAACAAACTTGTTCTTTGAACAAGTCTGGGTGCACTTTGGGATACCGAGGAGCATTGTTTTAGATAAAGACAAAATACTTCTCAGTGCATTTTGTTCCATAGATGAACATAGTATCTAAGTGTGGATATAGAATGAGAAAACATAGATGTTTTGTGCATTGTAGAAACCCATGGGCGACAATTCTCACTCCTTTGTACTTGCATCCATTTCCATTCAAAGAAAGAGAGGTAAGAGCAACCTCACCCTCCATCTAGGTTTTCTCTTGTAAGGGTCTTTGAGATCATATATTGTGTTCATTATGGTTTGTGAGTTTTATTTCATTGTTATCTATTTTCCACATTTTATATATTGCATGCATGAAAACAATAACTTAATAAATCCAGAAGTCCAAGGAAAATAACCTTCATATAATAAAATTTTGGATTTTAAGTATAATTTTATTGAATTTATTGTGATAAACTATCTAGTGGAATATCCATGATAGTTTATGGATCCATCTACAAGAATGACAAATTCAACCTTCTCATCTCCATTCAATCTATATTTTTCAAATAGTACTTAATATGCCCAATTTTCATCTTTTGAACAAACCAAAGCTTGTAAAGCCTTTGGTTTCAATTTCTTCTATTGCACTACCTCCTCCTCTTGGATTTGATTTAGAAAAACAATGTATGTATAACAAATGATTTGAAAATCTCAACAAACTCTAACACCAAGGACCTAGTTTCATCATGTGTTGGATACTTGGAGTTAAAGTATGGGAATAAGAACACATAATACTCTAATAAAGGCTCTCATGTGTTTGATCCCTTCAAGTACTTTGGGAAAACATTATGATCTTTAAAATATGATATGCAATTAGTTTCCACCCGACTTCTTATATCTTTGTCTTGATTATGATTCATATAGTAGTTAATGTTCAAAATTTCATTACCTTTTTGTTAATTAATGTTCAACATAGGAAGATCTAGCTTTATAAAGCGTATAATACACCCTCAATTCTTTTCTTATTCAAAACCTATCTGCTAGGATCTAAACCTATGTTAAATTTTGCAAAGGGTGAGTTTTTATGCCATATAATACAATTAGAAAATTAATTACATTTGGCTTGTGATCCTTTTTTAATTACAATGTCAAAATTGTAAACAACAAAGGTAGAAGTAAGGTAGTTGCTACACCTAAGTTTGCTTGGCAAATATTTTTTTTTACAACTACTTTCTTTCATACTTCAAGAGGGATGAGGTTTATATATGAAGATTATCCTTTCTTTCATATGTTTTGTTCCCCTTTGAATGACACAATTTCATTTATAAAACTTATAAACTTTGTATCTTGTTTTGGAACTCGTAGATATACCAAGAATTTATGACTTAACAAGAGTCGAGATTCCATGAGGGTGGGGCAGCCTAACCTTAGATATATATAAACTTTGTATCTTGTTTTGGAACTTATAGATATACCAGAAAGTTATGACTTAACAAAAGTCGAGACTCCATGAGGGTGGGGGAGCTTACTTCTTGAGCCTTATCTCAACATGCCAAAGATGCCCCCATGGGATTTGATACCAAGTGGAGGGGATAATCTTCAATTGCACCAACCACTTGATCATCCCACGAAGAGACAAAGACATTATGTATATTTTATCAATAATGTTTAACTATTCTATACTCAATTACAATGTTAATTAAAAAAAAAAAAAAATCTATAAAAATATATAACCACATATTTATTGGAAAACCTCTAAAATAATATATAATTTTAAAAAAATTTCTAACAATTACCAATAAAATATGAATATATATTTTTTAGTCAAAATTCAAATTTCATTATTAAATTATATTAAAAAAATAAATGCAATATTAATATCCACCACTAATATATAGAATTTCAATAATCTTTGTAATATTTTAATAATATTTTAGGGAAAAACAATTAAATAATGTGAATAGAAAAAATGAAATTGTAATATGGCATTATAATCAATATACTTTTGTTATTATAAAATTTACAATAATATAAACTACTATATGGTATATAATTTTTATTTTTATTTTATTTTTTTAATTTAAAAAATTATTAAACATTATTTAATTAATTGTTATTTTTAAAAATAAAATTCAAAATCTAATTAATATAAAAAATAATAATGAATAATATTTTTTTATCAAAAAGTGAAGGAGCGTGGTGTTAAGGAGCTCCGTAATCAAAAGGTGACTGGTTCTAGTCTGGCCGATACCAAAAAATCCACCAAGGTTTCGTTGGTGCGGCTCTGGTTGGGTGTGATCCCCAAGTGACTTTAATAGCTTAGATACCCCTGAGTCGTGGCCTCTCAGCCACAGAGTAAGAGTGATTTTCAGGATTTACCCACTTATCAACAAAATAAAATAAAATAATAAATAATATTTTTAATTGTTATTTTTAAAAATAAGATTCAAATCTAATTAATATAAAAAGTAATAATCAATATAAATATTAGTTATTATAAAAAGAGTGGATAAAATCACAATTTCATTGATATTTTATTATTATTAAAAAGAATATAAATAATATAATACATTGTAATATATAGATTGAAATTTTTGATGAAAAAATTGTTAAATATTATATTATTATTATTTCTAATTTTGAATTTAAATATTAATTAATTTAAAAATTAATTAATATAAATTTATTTTAATTCAAGATCTATTAAAATATGATTAAATCTCTTTTTTTTTTTTTTGAAAAAATTATTAGTTAAAAAATTTAATATCTTTTAGTTTTCGATATATCTGAATTTAAAATAAATCTAAACTAATTTAATTATTAATAATTAATTATAATTATAACATAATTGTTTATTTTATTTTATTTTAATTATAATATATTTATTATTTATATTTTATTGGGATGGAATCAAAATATTAAATAATACATAAATTTGAATATTGGTTATTACAAAAATTAACATTTAATAATAACTTGAATAACCTTCCATTAAAGTAATTGCAAGCTTATTCCTTGACCGACGGGAATCCACTTTCTCATTCCACCAACAAATATTTATTTTTTAATGCTTTAAGTCATCATTGTAATGTGCTTTACAGCCAGGTCTCTGCCATACCTGAAGCATTTCATAGGATAACCACTTAACATAAAAAAGAAATTGTCAAACTTCATAGCATAAACGTGGAGAGTTTTAGGGTTTGGATATTGGGGGGGGGGGGAGTTACGATGTTTCTTTTTTCTATGCCATTGAAGGAGCATAACTGTAACGGGCCACTTTTTCATTTTAATTTAAAAATATTTATTTTCTCATCCATTATTTGTAATTAATAAAAATAATCATAAAAATTTAAATTGCTATATCAAGATTTATTTATTTTTTAATATAAAAATATATTGAAATTCAAAAACTTTATAAATAAAAAATTAATTATCCATAATAATAATTAATTAATTATTTATGTTTTTTTAATAGAAAAATACGTGTAATTTTAGGGGTGACAGGAGTGAGAGCGGCGATATATTGCCTCGATAAACATGAAGAGACCAAATATGTATGGGGTTTAGGCACAACAAAAAATAATAAGGCCAAATTCTTAGTATTGTGAAAAGGATTAGATCTCGCCAAGAATAAAGGAATAAAGAAGCTCACAATACTTGGGATTCTATGATAGTAATTATAATTTTTATCCAAGTCTCATTCATCAAATGATTCTACATTTCTATGGTGGTGACAAGAATAACTCTCCAATTGAAAAAATTCGAAGAAATATCCCTCTTTCATGTCCCGAGGCACTTAAATAGAGAGCCTGATAGTTTGGCCAATCATGGAGTGGAGTTAGGGATCAATGCATTTGAGATAAATAGAATGGACAAAGGCCTTATCCCATCATAATCAAATGTTTATATCTGAATCAAAACGATTCCAAGGATGGAGACATCCTAGATCCTTGATCCCGAGTATTAAATTTTGCATGCACAATGGGTTGGCGTTGAAGGTTAATGAGAGTCCACTTGGAGATTTCAATAGGGTATGTGGCATGCTTGGGAGGTAAACCCACTTTTCCAAGTGCGATTCAACCAGGACGAGGGATAGTTGGATGGCATTTGGTTCTAGTTATTCGAGTTCCCATGGAGAGGTATTAATGAAGCAGGGTTGATGATTAGTCCTCCTACAAGCCTTCATAAATTATTTGCAAGGAATGTTGGTTTGGTTCCTCAAGAAGGACAAGTCTAAGAATGACATGGATATCATAGGAGATTCATGTTTAATGGAGGCCGAGGAGCATGATGGTGGGAGTCTAGAAGGCAAGGCTCTATATATGATAGTCTCTCTGGGCCTTTCGGTATTCCTATTCCATTTCCCCTGGTCCTTGCATCTATTTGCTATCAAATTGTGGGTCGATGGCATTGGAAGGAACCCAAGCTTCGGAGGCTGCTACAACGAGGTGGAAGATGGTGGTAGAGTTCCTCTTCAACTTTCTTATAGGTTGAATTGATATTCTATCACGCAGAATCAGACTGCTGGAGAGTGATAAAGAGGTGAAGGAAGCTATGATGGAGGCAAAGTTTGAAAGATTAGAGGCGAGGGTGGAAAGGAAATTTATCAAGATAGAGTTGGAATGGATATATCACAATGCAAAGTTCGCCAACAATGATCTATTAGCTGAGGTTCATGATCTTCTATCTGGGAAATCAATTCTCGGTCCCAAGGAGCCATGAGAGCTTGCTGGAGGAGGCATAGATGATGAAAGAGCGGGCAAAGGGAAAGCAGTGTTCTGGGTAGATACAGATGAAGCTAAGCCTTATGTGTTGCAAATATTTTTTGTTGTTGGGTCAATTTTGTCAGAGATATGGAAGGTTTAAGTGTATAATTTTAGTTTACAGAGCCCATAAGGGTAAGAAGGCCCTGCTCTTGATATATTGGAATATGGAAGTTGCATAAATCATAGAGTAAAGTTTTGTAATATTCGATGTAAATGGTTCTGGACTTGTAATACAGGCCTAAAAATATAAAAGAACATGTTTTGTTTAAAAAAGAGAGATAAGAATACACGTAATTTCATTCATCAAGAAATTATATTTTGCATATGCGAAAACACATTCCAAAGATACAGTTTGAGAAGATAGCTAACACCATTCGAAAAAAACTAAAAGGTCAAGCATAATTACCATTTCAGAAGGGGTTTTCTACACAGGCATACATTTAAACCCTAGGGTTTCCACAAGAAGAAAAACCATAGGGGTAAAAAAAGAAAACCCTGCAAAGCATAAACTATAGGGTTGAAACCCTAAATAAATATGGACTGAGAACAATCCAAAAACTAAGAAAAAGGAAAAAAAGGCCCACAAACAATGCAACAACAACATCTAAGCACATATTTGCATGAAATGCCACTAGAGAAAACCTAGGCAACGACGACAACATAGAGAAACATTGGCTCAGGTTGACCAAAGACACCATGAAAGAAGGCAATAGAATAACCCCCATACAACAACAATCATGCAAACCTCTAGAGACACGAGCCTGGAACAAGAATGGTGAAACGTCACTAAGGAAACCACGAAAGCAAAGGCGATGGGGAAAAACATCCGCTCGAGCAAGGGCTAGGAGAGATGACATCTACAATAAGAACCAACGGTGAACACTAGGTCGACGATGGCACTAGCAAGAACCAAGTTACAAAGGAACAACAACACAAAAAAAGAAGCATCAATAGCTAGGGTTCCAACCACCGAGCCACCCCCATCAATACCAAACCCCCTCAACAACAATAATTATAAAATAAAAATAACTTTTTAACTTTATTAAAAAAAAACAAAAAACAAAAAACAAAACAAAAACCATCACAAATTACATTATGTTTACTTTCATTTATAAGGAAATTATATTATTCTCAATTCTAACAAAAACATAAAGTAATCAAAAAGTAAAAAAAAAACCAAAATGTTAAGAAATCTCTTAAATAAGCATATTAAATAAAATAATTGAGATTCAAGGTTGGTGCAAATTAAAAACTCAAATATTACAAAGTACCTTCTCAATGTTGAGGTTCCATACTCTTATAAATAAAACAAATATAATTATTTATTAACAAATAAAATATTACAATAATATTAATTTAAAAATAGAAAAATATAATGCTTTATAGTAGTTTTTTTCCCTAGTTTAACTCCTTTAAGCTTTAGCGGTTTTCTAGGTATATTTTTTCGGTTAAATTTATCTGAACCCTCAAAGAAATTTGTTGGAATCATAAGTTTAATGCTCCTAAGGTTTTTTGGGCATTGAATTCAATTTTGTATTAAAAAATGGATCTTAGACAATAAAAAACCACAAGATGATAAAAAAGTGTTTCCCAAATTCTAAAAAAAAACCCCAAAATAAATAACTCTATTTTTTTTGGGTTACTTTAAACATTTTATTTTGATTTATAGGGAGTTATAAACCCCAATTCTATTTACATTTATCTATACCTTTGTACACAACATATTCTTTATACGGTTTGAACATTTATCTCAACAAAAACATGGTAAGGTATTTATCAGTTGAAGTTGTTATGTGCAAGGAGACTGTTGAAAACGAAAGCAAGACTTGTGCATTATTTATTACTACAAACTCATTGCACTAATATCATATTTCAACGAAACCTAGTGTTTATGCAAGACTTGCATGCATGCTGATCTTAGCGAAGCTTTAGTTGAAACATTATTGACTTTAGTACTTCTTGTTGCTACTTTAAATTTGATATTGTTATACTTTTATGATTTCAATGAGTTAGTGGATTTACTTCCATATCCACAAGATTTTGTTTCCAATCACATCTAAAGTCTCATTGGCTTGGGTCCTGGGTAGGTTATGATTGATTGATATCTTCTTAACATAAAAACATATCACCTCTCGATGAATTGGATCACCACTATTATATATGTCCAAGCATAAGTAGAATGTGGCTAAAGTAGGTTGTGCATTGTTATCGCCGTCTTCTTCTTCTATCTCCTTCCAATGGTCCCCGTGGAGGGGGCTGCTCTCCCTCCACCTCTCTCTCACAACTCAACTGATGATTCCTTTCAAGCCTTGGTGGCTTCCCTTCCCAAGTGCCCGCGTTCGATGGAGGCTCTGTTGAAGTTTGTGAAGAGAAATGAAGAAGTTAAAAATGTCTCTCTGCCTGATGGAGCACGTCACACCTCTCTTGCCTATGTAGAGCATGCTCTGATTGGGAAGTTTACTGGGATGTGGCCCTCTCCAAGGTCGATGGAAACATGGATGGGCAAGACTTGGAAGCCCATGATGAAAGGGGAGATTGTTGTGTCTGCTTTGGTTAATGAATTCTTCATTTTCTTATTCGAAATAAAAGAAGATCAAGATGTAGTGTTTCGAAATGGGCCTTATTTCTTTCACTCTAGAGGTATGTACCTGAACAAATGGACTTTGGATTTTAATCCGGACAGGGATATTCCCACTGCTATTCCAGTATGGGTCAAGCTCACTCGACTTCCCATCTCTTGCTGGAGTGATGATTTCTTCAGAGCTCTTGGTAATGGGTTAGGAAAATATTTGGATAAATCTTAACGTAAAGGCTCTCAATTCTCCTGTGCCAACATTAGTGTAGAAGTAGACTTGTAAAAGGGCTTACCCGCAGAGATTAATCTAAATTTGGGAGAATGGAAGCACATACAAATTCTAGACTATGAACAAATACCATTCAAATGCAGACACTATCATGACTATGGTCATTTTGCGAGAGAATGCTCCAAAGTTGGGCAAATTAAAAATCTAGATACACCATCTCCCTAGGAGGAGTAATGGTATAAAAAAGAGAAGGGATGTCTAAAAGGGAAAGGAACATTCCAAAATCCTTGAGGAATAATTGGTAATAACACAACCCCTTCCTCCTAAAATTCTTTTAATGTCCTTAGTTCTCCATTTGATGAGGAGGAAGCTCCTATCCAGCAAGAAGAAGATAGAAGCAAGGAAGTGTAAACAATAGTTGAGGATGGCGAAATCGTGGCAGAGTGCAGTCCAAAAAAAGTCAGGCATGAAGATTCTCCCTCCAAGGTGGCTCCTGATCCATCAAGTAAACAACCGAGAAATGTTAACGAGGAAATAACAAGAGTTATTACTTGTCATATGACTTAGAAATTATCCTCTGCAGATGACAGTAGTAGTTAGGAAACAAGGAGTTCAATGAAGAAAGGCAGGCCAAAATAGAAGGAACTAAGGGAAAAAGAAGTTGATATGAATAAAAAATTGGGGAATCAAATAGTCATTACATAAATCCTCAAAGGGAAAGTAACAAAAAGTAAGGAAGGAAAGGATGGTGGGTCCAATCAAACCACCTCCATTAAATGAAAGTAATATCCTAGAACATCAGGGGGCTAGGGAACTCTGCTAAAAACATATCAGTGAGAGACATAATAAAACAAGAATCCTTGATGGTTGTTTTTCTTCAAGAAACAAAGTTAGAGGAACCAAATCTTTTCAAAGCAGCTGAGGTATTCTGGAAAGAATGTTCTAGGACAGTTCAATCATCTAGAGCGGTTATCTAACAATTGTGCATTTTTTGGTATAATAAGAATTTCTCCCTTGTGGAAGAACTAAAGATGAAATCCTGGGTGCTAGATCTTCTGGAGGTAAGAGAAACGGGAGAATGAATTCCTTTCATAAATATATATGCTCCTATGCTATATAGTGAAAAGTCAGAATTCTGGGACTCATAGGAAGTTATAAAGGAAAGGAATCTGCATTTGAGTAATGTGATGGGAGGATACTTCAATACCATCCTAAACAATGTAGAAAAAAGAGGAGGAACTATGGTGAGGGATCCGTTTAGAGACATAATGGAAGATATAATAGATAGTTGGGATATGATGGATATAACCAAAAGTGAGGGAAATATATGTTGTCTAATAGATGAACAAGGGACCAATATGTAGCATCTCATTTAGACCGATTTTTGATTCATAACTGTTGGTTATTTAAAGGTCTTGACTTCTCATTGACGACAGAATCTCAAGGGGACTCGATTAAAATGGAGAAGTGGAAAATATGTGGAAAATATCGGGCTGCTTCCATTCAAGTTCAATGTAGATTGGGGGGTCTCAGAAGAGGTTGGGGAATTGGTGGAGAGGGCATGGAAGTCCAATGTTTAGGGCTCCCGAAATTATGTTTGGGAATACAAGCTAAAGAACGTGAAAAAGGAACGTAGGAATTGGTTGAAAGAAAACTATCAACCCCGGGTAAAAAAAGGTGAGACAAAGTCCAAGAACTTGATGACCACTACAAGTTGATGGAGGAAGTATCAATAGAGGAGAAACACGTACAACAAGAAAATGACCTTTCCAAACATATATACTCTTTAAGAAGACAAGAAGAAGATTTGTGCAGATTAAAATCGAATAGTTTATGGTTAAAAGGGGGACTCCAATACTTCCTTCTTTTATAAACAAGCTAAATTGCGAGAGACTCAAAATAGAATCAGTGAAATTACACCTGAAGGGAAGCCAAAGGTTTGCACCTTCGTGGAAATCAAGGAAGATGCCTTCTTCTTCTTCATATCCCTCCTTAGTAAAGACCATATTCCTCTATATCGTGTAAAGTAATTTCTTTAGGCAATGCCACAGGTGATCTCCCTGCTGCTAATCAAATTCTGTTAGATGAAATAAAGGAAGAAGAAGTCTGAAAAGTAATTTGGATCTTGGAACCCTATAAAGATCCTAGACCTTATGGTTTGTCCATATGCTTTTATCGATTATACTAGAATGCTATAAAAAAGGATCTCATCAGAATGTTGAGTTATAGCAGAGTAAAGAAGAAACTTGGAGGGGGAACAAACTCTTTCTTTCTTGCTCTAATCCCCAAGGATGCCAATCCATCAAATTTTTCTAGATTTCGACCCATTTCACTTTGTAATTCTTTCTATAAAATCTCTACCAAAATAATTGCCAACATAATTAAACCCTTGCTCTCTTCCTTCATTTATGAGAATCAAGGAGGGTTTATGCAGTAGATAAATATCCTTGATAAAATTATTTTGGTTCAGGAAGCTATTTATTCAAGTAAAGAAGCGAGAGAAGCTGGAATTGTTATTAAAATGAATATGGCTAATGCATTTGATTGGGTAAATAATTTCCTTCTTTTCCTTGTTTTGGAAAAAATAAGATTCAATAATGATTTTATTTTATGGATTAATGCTTGAATCAGTTACCCTTGGATATCCCCTTTGATCAATTGTAGACCATCCTAATTTTTTGCTGCCTCTAGAGGCCTTAGACATGGTTAATATATAATTATGGCTGAATCTTTGAGTAGGAATCTTGAGGTTGCAAGGTTGGGAGGGTCTCTCCCAAGATTATGCATAGCAAGAAATGTTTGAGAAATCAATCACTCTTAGTTTATTGATGATACCCTTTTACTTGGTTGTGCCCTTTTAGCAATAACATCAAGATTCAAAAAGGTCTTAGATTGCTATCTTCATTTTTCTGGAGGAATAATCAACACATTGAAATTTCAACTAATTATCTGGAACTATGTTGGTACTACTTTGCATGATATTTCCCACTTGTTGGGATTTCCTATTTCTATTAATCATAATTCCTTTTCTTACCTTGGAATTACAATCTCTTTTAAGCACGCTCCAGGGAGGATTGTGATCTGAATTTAAACAGGAAAGCAGAAAATTACAGATATAACCATCAACACAAACATGCAGGAGAAATAACACTTCATTTCATTAGTATCAAATACTGAAATATGCTTACAAACATAATGGAAAAAAGACTAGCTCGGGCGATGGTAGCTTATCTTTGAGAAGAGATGTGGCAGCTACATGCCTCTGAATTGCGTTGCAATGAGGCTCAAGGGCCTATTCATTATTGGAAAACATGAGAAAACCCTAAACAAACAAAACTCTAACCCCATGAGATGTAATGCCAAGAGTTTGTAGGCCCCGTTGGGGTTAGTTGGGCAATCAACTTCCCAGGGTCATAACTTGGTCATATTATCTCCGTTTGGTGCGTATGATACGTTGTTGGAAAGGTCTCTTTGAGTACTACAGGTTTTGCCACAAGCTCCTAGCTACAATTGTGGGCCTATTGTGGATCTCAGAAAACATTGTTTAGGGGTTCAAAACTTCTCCGAAAGTTCAGGACCCAAAAAATTGCTAAAAATAGTAAATGCTGAAATAAACAAGGAAACAAATGAAATTGAATGGAGGTATAAGTGGGATAGGTGGGTGGCCACCAATATCCACCTGGATCATTCCTCCCCCCTTAGGAAGCAATGGTCCCCATTGCATTTAGAGTCTTCATGAGGTGAGGAAATTTCTGTTGAACCTGGTCCCTGGTGAGCCACTTGCCTTGGCGTAAGAGTTGGCCAACTTTGACAACCCGATATAGTTGGATCTTCTACTGGTGAGTGTTCTTGACCTGTGTGTCCATAATCCGATTAGTTGTGGCATGTTCCATGCAGTCTGGATTTAATTCTGTTGTTGTGAGTTGTTCTGCAATGTCTGATGTGTCCAGTAATAGTGGGAAGTATGGTCGAAGGTAGTCCACATTGAATACTTGGTGCAAACCAAGGAATGGGGGAATGTTGCGCTCAAAATCATTGTCTCCCATAGCCTTGGTAATGCTGTAAGGACCATATCGGAGTGGTATGAGCTTCTAATGGGCTCCGGTAAGGCATTCTTTCTGCAAATGCAACCAAACTTTGTCGCCCACCAAAAACTTGTGTGGCACCCGATGTTGATCATGTCATTGTTTGTACTTGGAATTTGAATTCTGCAGGATGTCATGAACCTACTGGTGGATGTGTTGGATGAATTCAATAAATTTGGTTGCTTTATCCTCCTCAGACGATACATGTGTGGATTATGTCTGTGTAGTTGCCTGAGGCATGGCAACATCAATAAGACACAACGGTTGAAATACTAGACCCACTTAAAAGGGACTGCGACCAATCGAGCTATGGAGAGCTATATTATAACTGTGCTACACATATGGAAGACTCTCATCCAGGTTCGAGGATGCTTAGACTTGTACATGCAGAGTATGTGCACTATCATCTTGTTGACGACCTCCATCTAGCCATCAATCTGGGGATGGAAGGCAATCGACTTAGTGATCTTGGTGTCCAGTAGTGTCTAGAGGCTTGACCAGAATGTGCTCAGGAACTTGCTATCTCGATTTAATATAATGGTCTGCGGGATCCCAAAATGCACCCATACTTGTTCAAAGAAGAGTTTGGCAGTGTCCTTTGCTTTGATACTCTTCTTGCAGGCTGCCAATATAGCCATCTTACAAAATTTGTCCACGACGACAAATACACAGTCATTATGATGTTTGGTAGAAGGGAGACCAGACATATAGTCCATGGAGATGGACTCCTGCGGCTGCCTGGGAGTAGGCTTAGGAGTGTACATGCCTTTCTTATTAATGGACGGTTTGGTGATGGCGTAGGTAGTGCAGGATCTGATATATTTCCCAACATCTAGTCAGAGTTTAGGCTAATAGAATTAATTGTGTAGTACAACCACAATTTTCTCCACACGAAAGTGTCCTGCGATCCAACTATAGTGTGCCTCCCAAATTATTTTGGCACACTCGCTTCAAGGAACACAAATGTGGCCCAGGTAGCATAATAATGCATCCTAGAGGTGGAAATCAGGAAGCTTCTTCCCACCTACTAGCATTTGGTATGTGGAGGCAAACTCTGGATAATTTTTGTATAGTTGCAGCCATCTAGAGGTATCGTGACCACAAGAGTTGAGAACAATAGTTAGTGCTGCAACTGGGGGCCAGTTGAGGCAGAATGCAACATGATTGGTGTTGCCCTTTGTATATTTAATGTTCAAGTGGAATTGTTGCAGCTATGTAGACCACTTCTGATGACGATCGTTCTACAACTTCCTCTATTTTTGTATAAACTGAAGAGGTTGGTGATTGGTGTCGATGACCATCTCCTTCCTTAGAATGTAATGCTTCCACTATTGGTAAGCCTGAACGATTGAATACATTTCTTTATCATAGGTGAGGTACTTCTGAATTGTATCGGAAAGTGTCTCACTATGTTATGCCATTGGATGCTCATGTTGGGTGAGGACTACACCAATAGCATAGTCTGAGGCGTCTGTCTTGATTTTAAATGGCTGCTGCAGGTCTGGCAGTGTGAGTACTGGTGCAGAGTAGAGGCAACACTTCAACTCAACGGATGCCTTCTGTTGGGACTCGAACTAGGAAAAATTTACTTTCTCACTGTCCTTACTAATCTAACTCAAAGGCAAAGTGATATGGAAGAATCCCAACACGAACCTTCGATAAAAATTTGCAAAGCCCAAAAAGATGCAAAGCTCCGTTAGAGTGGTCAGGGCTAGCCAATCTTGAATGACTTGGATCTTGGTTGGGTCCACATGCATGCCACGCTCATTTATGATGTACCCCAAGTATTGGACCTGTCTCATGCCAAATGTGCATTTCTCCAAGTTGGCACACAGTTTGTGCTGCCGAAGGGTTTGAAGGACCTATCAAATGTGTTGCAAGTGTTCTTCCCAACTCTTGCTGAAGTTGAGGAAGTCGTCCAGATAGACCACCACAAACGAGTTGGTGAAGGGCCGCAATATGTCATCCATTAGCCTCATAAAAGTAATAGGGGAATTTGTCAACCTAAAGGGCATAACCAACCATTCAAAAAGGCCTTCCTTGGATTTAAAGGTAATCTTCCATACATCTGTGCGTTCTATTGGAACCTGGTGATAACCAGACTTCAGATCAATCTTGCTAAAATACTTGGCCCCCTTGAGTTGGTCTAGTAGGTCATCAATCCGTGGGATTGGATACCTGCTCTTGACAGTGATTTTTTTTAATGCCCGCTAATCAATGCAGAGCCTCCAGGTTCCATACTTCTTCTGTACCAGTACAATTAGACTCCCACAAGGCGAGGAAATTGGTCAGATGTGCCCTTTTTGCAGAAAATCCTGTATTTTTCGCTTGATCTCTTCATTTTCCATAAGGGAGTGACAATATATTGGCCCATTGGCTAGAGGTGCTCCCGGAGTTAGATCGATTAAATGCTTGGCTTGACAATGCAGGAGTACCCCTGTGGGTGAGGAGAAGATGCCCCCGTATTCTTCCACGACCCCATCCACCTACTTCTGCTACTTGGAGGAACCCTTCCCTGGGGCCATAGACATGGCTACAATCTTCCCCTTACTTTGAGAGAGAATCAAAAAGAAAACAAATTTCCCAGTCTGGAAGATGACCTCACTGCATTGCTTAGCAGAGATCAAAGAGATGGCGGTAGGTGGGGCTACCTATGGTGTCCTGTATAACTTAGTACCCAAATAAATAATAATAGAGTGAGGTCTAGAATCATATACAACATGTCGCTTCCATGAGTATGGTTGTCCTAATAATACATCACAAAATTCAAGAGGAGCAACATCACATAGTACCTCATCTGTGAACGACTTGATGCTGTAGGGAAGGCGACACTATTGGTTGATGCAGAGATATCGTCCTTGGTGAAGCCACCTGATGGTGTACGACTGTGGATTTGTTGTAGTCGGTGGGACCATTTTCTTCATGACCTCTGTTGAAATGAGGTTCTTTTGGCTCCCACTATTGATAAGGAATTGCAGCGGAGAACCCTTCACCCACCTTTTAGTGGAATAGGCGTTCCCCCTCTTCTAGAACTTCAAGCTCAATCTTATGGATCTTGGTGGTGGCCATAGTGGCACTAGGCTTCACGTCCATGATCTACTT
The DNA here is from genome assembly GCA_000404065.3 of Pinus taeda. NCBI lineage: Eukaryota > Viridiplantae > Streptophyta > Pinopsida > Pinales > Pinaceae > Pinus > Pinus taeda. The sequence goes on from APFE031362939.1 coordinate 65,740, forward strand.
CCCCTTGTCATAATTTCCCCTTGTAGGGTTCTGACTTAGAGTTGGAACATGCGTTGGACTCAAAAGCCTTCAACTCGGCCACCACTGACTGCTTGGCCCGACACTCACTTTTGTTGTGAGTGGAGCTCTTATGGAACTCACACCACTTTCTCGTGTCCTTCCTTGTCTTCATGGTGTTTTTCTTTACTTGTGGCTTCGGCGAGTTATCCTGGTCACCCTGCCTTGGCTTTGCCATTTTCTCTGCGGTTTGGGGGCACCTTTCCCTTGTTTCAGATTCGCAGATCCAAAGCCTTTCTTTTTCTGTTTATATGAATACACCTAAAGGTTTAAACTACTTTATAAAAATTTACTTTATGTATGTATATATATATATATATATATATATATATATATATATATATATATATTATATATATATATATAATATTATTATAATATTTTTATAAAGTAGTTTATATATATATAAATTACTTTATAAAAATTACTATATATATATAATAAATAAATTAATTTTATTAAGATAATAGTTCATTATAACCGGTATTAATAGTTAAAAAATAATACTATTAGAATAAGTCATGGGATGGAAAGAATAAAAATATTTTAGATAACCACATAAAATTAATTGCATATCTAATTGTTAAAATAACTTACTATAATACAAGTAATTAAAATAACTTAGTTTAAACCTTTAGGTGTATTCATATAAACAATTAATTAATTATTTGGTTAATTTATTGAATAATCCTCTAGGTTAATTTAACAAAATAGATAAAATTAACTTAATATCATTTTCTTATTCTAAAATTTATATTTTTTATATGTATTTATTAAATAGTTAATACCTTTTATAACTAACTATTAACGAACATTTGAAAATTACTTTATTTAATATATATATATATATATATATATATATATCTATATATCTATATCTATATATATATATATTATATATATATATATATATATATATATATATTAAAGGTATGGTTATTTGTACCTCTATATAACCATCTTCCTATTTAATATATTAAATTAACTTATTTTTATGACCTTGGTCTAACTAACTAATCCCCGGTCAAATTTAGCCATTGGTCAATATAGTGGTTGCTCGATTAGGAATTGTAGCCGTTGGAGGTTCTGCTCTGACTATTTAACATGTAAAATCTTGATCTGTTTCTTCAACTTGTCCTGACGATGAACCCCATTGGTTGGTTCGAAATGTGTCGACAAATGAAATATCATGTGATTTACGTCGAAAAATCTTTCGTACCAAATGTTTCTTAGAATCCTTGATACCCAAATTCGTGCGAAGGGTATGAAAAACATTGGTAAACTCTGGCACGTCTTGGTCCCTTCCATGTTGCAGTGTGGTCCACTTTATGTATTTATCCTCACAACTCCTGACAGGGTAGTACTGCTTCTTGATGGCGTCCTGAAACGAATCCCAAGTAGGTGTGACCGAAAATAGTGAGGGCATACTTTCATCCTTTTGCTCGTAGTAGGTTTCCCACCAGTCCTTGACGTGAGGGGCGACTTTAAGAAGAGAAAAATTAACTTTTTCCGACTGGAAAAATAATGAACAAAAAAATATCATTCTAGTAGACTTAACCATTTATCTACGACATCTGCATCTATCTGACCCTCAAATATGGGAATGTCAGAGTTAACTTGTACCTTAAAGGGTGTGGCACTTCTAGAGTAGCTGCTGGAAGTAGATGCGTCACCCCTGGGTAACCGCTGAAGGATCTGGGAGAAGTTGTGCATCATCACATTGCTTTGTTGCTCGAGGGCTTCTTTAAGCAATATTTTGATAGGATCTCCTGCCCCCTCATCTTTCTTTTCTTCCGCCATGGGAAGTCGTCGGGATTTGAGAGGCTGGTCTTGCAAAGTTTCGACCATTTCAAGCCCTAACTCCTTATATCCCAACCTTGTTGGGGACATGCAAAGAAAAATAGAGAACAAGCAGACCGCTCTGATACCATTGATCCAAATTTAAACAAGAACGCAATAAATTATAGATATAACCATAAACACAAACATGCAATAGAAATAACACTTCATTTCATTACTATCAAATAATGAAATATGCTTACAAACATAATGGAAAAAAGACTAGCTCGGGTGATGGTAGCTTATCTCTGAGAAGAGATGTGGTGGCTACATGCCTCTGCATTGTGTTACAATGAGGCTCAAGGGTCTATTTATTATTGGAAAACATGAGAAAACCATAAACAACCAAAACCCTAACCCCAGGAGATGTAACACCAAGATTTTGTGGGCCCTGTTGGGGTTAGTTGGGGAGCTAACTTCCCGGTGTCATAACTTGGTCATATTATCTATGTTTGGCGTGTACGATACCTTGCTAGAAAGGTCTCTCCGAGTATTACAGGTTTTTCCATGAGCCCTTGCCTATGGTTATGGGCCTGTTATAGACCTCAAAAAAATTTCGTTTAGGGGGTCAAAACTGCTTCGGAAGTTCAGGACCCAAAAAATTGCTAAAAATAGTAAATGCTGAAATAAATAAGGAAACAATGAAACTGACTAGAGGTCTAGGTGGCATAGGTGGGTGGCCACCAATATCAACCTAGATCAGGTTGGGAATCAATCTTACAAAAAATTAAAAGAAGAACTCAATCATGGGGAGTAAGATGGTTAAATCTTTCTGGGAGAGTTACTCTCGTCAAATCGGTTCTCTCCTCTTTATCGTTGTATCTGGGAGCATGTCTGTTAGCTCCAAAGAATATAAACCATAGATTAAGCAATTTAATTTAGAAGTTCCTTTTGGTTGGGAGGTAAAAATAATGAATACAAGTTTCACCTTGTCAATTGGAAAATGGTAAGGCAACAAACGAATCTAGGAGTATTAGCAATCAAGAATCCATAATACATGAACCTGGCTTTCGGTGCCAAACTGGTTTGGTGGATTCTTTCGGATTCCAATGAATGGTGGAAAAAATCTTTTACGAGAAAGTGTTTCCACAAAAATCAATTTATGTTGGGAAAACTGGGTTGGCAACCAGGAAACGGGAAGCATATCCATCCATGGAAAGATCGCTCTCCCCTGACAGAATATTTGGATTCCAATCAAGGGTTTATGGAATTCTCCAAATGGATGGAAGAACATGGTTATATCCATTTTACTGACATCTCCAATTGGGATTATCAAGGATTCTAGAGTGGGTGGAAGATTTTGGATATGCCCAATAATTTTTTGAATCATTATCAATCCATGATTCCCCAGTTGAAGGGGTTTGTGCCAATTTCTACTTGCAAATTGGACAAACGTATTTGGCTAGGGGAGAAGTTTAAAAACTATTTAGTTAATGAGGGTTATGCTCTTCTCATTAAGAATCTACCCCACCCCCCCCTCCCCCACACCTCCGCTTCCTCAAGAACGTGGGAAAAGATTTGGAATAGGGATGGGTTTCCAAAGGTCAACATATTATTCTAGGAAATGGTTCATGAGAAAATTCCAACAACTAAAAATCTAAGGAAAAGGAATATCTAATGTAGCAACCCTAATGAAAATTACACGTAATAAAAGTTAATAAATGAATAAGACCATGGTTAAGGGAAAAGTATTCCAAGCTGAATGGTGTGCAAAACATCCTAGTGGGTGTTCATTCAATTTATTATGGCTAACGAAATTGGCAAGGGCAAAGGTCTTGGAAAGGAAAAATGACATATTTGGAACATTTTTTTGCGAAAATAATGGAAATTAGGAGAAAAGGAAGGTGAAAGGTTACAAATTGCATGTGAGGAGGAAAATTAAGGAAAATAATGGAAAATGAAGAAACTAGAGGCCTAATTGATGAAAATGTTTCTGGGGATCAATTGGCAATCTTTTGATAGGTTTTGGTGGGGCTCTCTTCTATTCTTTCTCTCCCTCATACTCTTGGACACTTACAGTTTTCTTGGAGCACTTTAGCTTTGGAGCAATGAAGGAAAAATCAAGCAAAGGAAAGAAAAGGAAAGCAAGGATCAAGCAAGGAAGAGTAGGATCAAGCAACTTCAACAAGAATACTTGCTGGTAATATATTGCATGTGTGATTTCCTAGTTGATTTTTACATGCATGGCTTTGCATGTTGGTGTATGGTTCTCTTGCTATTGGTGGCATGGTTTTGTCGGGTTATGAAAGTGGTTTTTACCCTAGCTTTTCCTTTTTCCGAATGCCATGGTCTGTTGGGATGTTGATCTCGGTTTTGAGCTTTGGAATTACAGGATGGATTTCCGAATTTGGGGCGGAGGTGGTCTCAAGGTTCATTCCCAAAGGCCTAGGAATCCCTTGACCGGTTTTGGTGGGATACACGATAAAGCCCGAGGGAGGTGTCTCGGTGTAGGGCCTAGTGATTTGGGATTGGATTGTGGTAAAGCTTGAGAGACAAGGAGACAGAAAATTCCTTAGGGATAATGATGGGTTCTGGATGGCATTCCAAGTTTGGTTTGGTTTTGTGATCTCGGTGTCGGTTTTGGTGAGTTCACGATTTGGTGAGGGTGGAGGTGGTTTAACCTCTGGATTCCCTTGGTTGTTTTTGGATTGGTTTATCCATGAGATCCCACATTCATGCTTGGAATGTGGAACGAGGGTGACTAGCTGAAAGAAATATTTGGTTCAGCCATGTCTACTGTTTAGTGGTAAGTGGAAGTCCCGAACCTAGTTGGATTTTCCTATGTTTAATAAAAGTTGATTTCTGTTGCTTTTGTACTTATTAATATGTGGATTTAATGGCTGATATCTCACCATTATTTTCATGGTTTAATGCATATTATAAACATGGTTATATGACTAGTTATTTCCATGGTTATTTCATGTATTTACTTGTAACTGAAAGGATAATGGAAGAAATACCTAATTAATTTCATAAAAGTTCAAGGGAGAAGGTGGTGATCCTTCTTACCATGTCTAGTAAGAGTTTTCAGAGATTCATGCTCTGTCTTGTATCCTAGACCTATAAATTGTATTGATGCTAAGTGTTTGACATAATGTAAGTCTGGTTGGGGATGGTCAGGCCTAGTCCTAGAGTTAGTTTTTGGTTTATTAGTCTTGTCATCATGTGTTTAATGGATTCCGGAAGTTACAACAAGTTTTGGGTAGTGGCCAAAATTCTGGGCTTGAAAAGTGCCTTAAACCCCACAGACTTTGGCACAGATCTGCTGGGAATAGTCCCTAGACACAGGCATGCAGGCTTGTGGGAGCACCCAAAGCTCTCTAGACTCTAGAATTCCCATAGCATGGGAGTGTCCATATGTTTAATAGCTTAAAAACTCAGTGGGACCTAGGGAAATATACATGTTTGGTTGGGATGGCTCCTCTGAGTGTTGTTGTTGATGTGGAAGGTATGTTTGATGGGTTTTTGTCAATTCCACTTCCTTAAGGATACCTAGGAGGTTGAATCATATCACAGTAGCCTCTTGTCACATGTTTACTTCAGTTGGTTGGTTACTTGGGTAGATATGGGAGGGAGGTGTTACAGAGTGGTATCAGAGCATGATTCATCCCTCAGACTAGATGGAATGTGTGTTGGTCATTCATTCATGTCGGTTGCACGTGTGTTAATCATCATTGTGGTCTATATGCTTGTTGCATGTGCTTGGCGCCAGTCATGGTTGTAGTGATGTCACCATGTGAAGGAAGATGTTGTTGGTTGAAGTGTGTTGTCATGCGTGTATGATTGGTTACATGTTATTTATGCTTGTGTATTTTTAGTGTACAGTGACATGGTTGTTGTTGTCATGCTGGAGGTCATGGTATGTGTAGTTGATATGGTCATGCATTGATGACTGGACTCTAGTGAGAATGATGGATATATGGTTACATGTTTATGTGTTACATTTGTATATGTTGTCATGATTATATTGTACATGTATCATGTTGATTTGTTGATCTTGTAGACAAGGTATCCTCCCCAAAGTATACTAAGGTACATTTATTGTGACTTGGTTTAGCTGACATAGTATTCTTGAAGGAAAGAGATCAAAATAGCTAGCAAGATGGTAGATTAAAAAGACTCTCCCTATGAATCAAATGAGAAGCATGGTGTTGGAAACTCCTTTGATTTAGCATACACATTGAGAATCTTGATGGAAGAAATAAGGAGCTGTAATGCGGACAATGATAAAATCATGCAGACAGAAGAGAAACAAGTAGAGGTTAATGCAATACTCCTTCAAAGTTTGTAAGTGTTGCAATGATAGAGACCGCTTTGGATCAGCCATGAGCAGGAGGACAAAAATAATGGGGCATATGGCAACAGGTCTCATGGTGGGCATAGGTTGGATAGAGGTGAGACAATCAAAGATGACAGGTCCTAGGATACTTCAGATAGGAGGGGTGATAGACACAGGTACTATTCTAGTTATGGTTCTGACAAGCATCATGATCGTCATCGTTATCATCATTACAGGAGGAGTGATAGGGGATACTTTTTGGATGAATTTAAGAAAGCAAAGCCACCTACCTTTGATGGAGAGATGAATAAATCATAGGAGCAGAAGCATTATTGCTTGGTATGAGGAAGTTCTCCAAATTACATGATAATTCAAAAACATGAAAGCAAGGATAACCACTTTCAGTCTCAAAGGTAAAGAAAATATTTGGTGGGAAGATGTGAATAATGTCAAAGGTATTTATGAGGATGACTTGACTTGGCATGAGTTTTAGCGGCTCTTCAAGAAGAAGTATTTGTTGGAAATGTACTATGATGACAGAGCTAAGGATTTTATGAGTTTTGGATGGGTTCCATGATAGATGATAATTATACTAGCATGTTCTCGGTGCTATTGAGATATGTGCCTTATCTGAAGGAGGAGAAGGCCAAGGTTTAGAGATTCATGAATGGACTGCCAGTAACATACATAGACATTGAGTTTGATGAGCCTAGATCATTGGAGGAGGCCATCCGAAAGCTAAAACATTGTTATGAGCAGTCGAAGCGCAAAGTTGAGCCTAAGCATGACTTGAAAAGAAATGAGAAAGTTAAAGGAAAATGGTCACCAAAGTGAGGAAGATCTCAAGATGCAAGTGAGAAAGAAATTGTAGTCCCTTACAAGAAGTTCAATACAAATGAGAAGGGACATGGAGAGTAATAGACTAGAGGTCATGGTAGAGCACCATTGAGTGTTGGATATGTGGCAAGGATCATCGTAAGAGGGATTATCTGCAGTATCAGGGTGGTAGACCCCAGATCTATAGTGCTCAGGAGGCACATAGAGTTGGTGATGTTAAAATTCCTTAGGTCTATGCAGTTGTGGACAACAGGCAGGAAGATCATCAAACATCTATCATTGAGATGGAAAATAAGCTTTGTGAACAAGTTTTTTCTATTTTGATTGATCCTGGATCTAATTATAGTTATATTAACCCTGACCTGGTGGATAAGTGTGGTTTGATAAAAGGAGTGCATGAAAAATCTTGGTTGGTACAGTTGGATACAAGTACAAATAAGAGAGTTCACCATTGGGTAAGATCTTGTGCATTTGAGTTAAATGGTATGCCCACAACAATACATTTGAATGTACTACCATTGGGATCATATAGTATGATTTTGGGTATGCATTGGTTGTATCTTCACAGGACCAAAGTGGATTTCTTCGACAAGGCCATTGAGTGTGTGGATGATAGTGGGGAAAATAGAATTTTGCAGAGAAGAAGCCTACATTAGTAAGGATGGTTATTGCTATGCAAGCTAAGCGTAGTTGCGGAAAAGGTTGTGTGATGTTTGAAATGCATATATCTAGTGATAAGGGAAAAGATGTTGAGGATGCATAAATCTTCAAGAGGTACACTATATTGCAACAATATTAGGAAGTGTTTCCAGTAGAGATTCTAGAGTTACCTCCTCATTGGGAAGTATATTTCTCCATTGATTTGGTGCCAGGGGTAACTCTAGCATCGAAGGCACCTTATAGGATGAACACTCCAGAGCTAGTACAATTGAAATTGCAGTTAAAGTAGATGCTTGACCAGGGATAGGGCAAGTGTATTGCCTTGGGGTGCACCAATTTTGTTCGTAAAGAAGAAAGATGGTACTATTAGATTATGCATTGATTACAAGCAGCTGAACAAGGTAACGATCAAGAACATGTACCCATTCCCAAGGAGTGATGATTTGTTTGATCAGTTGAAGGGAGTAGCAGTGTTCTCTAACATTGGATTGAGATTGGGATACCATTAGGTACGCATCAAGGAAGAGGACATCGACAAGACTACATTTAGGACTAGGTATGGGCATTATGAGTTTGTTGTAGTTCCATTCGGTTTGACTAATGCTCCAGCTACATTTATGTGTTTGATGAATAATGTGTTGCTTCCTTATTTGGACAAGTTTGTTATTGTATTCATTAATGACATCTTAATATACTCCAAGAATGAGGAATAGAATGTCGGACATTTAGCAACAATGTTGAGATTGCTAAGAGAACATCAGGTATTCTAAGCTTAGCAAGTGAAACTTCTTTCATACAAAAGTGCATTACTTGGGACATGTTTCCAAGGAAGGCATAGTAGTAGATCTAGAAAAGATAAGGGCCATCATGGGGTGGGAAACTCCTAAGAATGTGGATGAGGTTAGATGTGAGATCATTCATGGGTTTGGCAGGTTACTACAGAAGGTCCATCAGGAACTTCTTGCGCATTGCATATCCTATCACATCATTGGAGAGGAAAGGTGAGAATTTCAAATGGACAGAAGAATGTGTGGGTAGTTTTGAATAGCTCAAGCAGTTGTTGACACATGCACCAGTGTTAAAGATTGCATATCCAGATAAATAATGTGTAGTGCATAGAGATGCTTGAAAGAGAGGACTTGGTGGAGTCCTTATGCAGGAGGGACAAGTGGTGTGCTATGAGTCATGGAAATTGAATGAGCATGACCAGAAATATATGATGCATGATCTTGATCTGGCAATGATCATACATGCATTGAAGATGTGGATGCACTATTTTGTTGGCACGAGGTTTGTATTGATGAGTGATCACAGTGGGTTGAGATATTTGTTTGACTAATAGAATCTAAATGCTAGGAAAGCTAGATGGTTGGCTACCCTTAGTGAGTTTGACTTCGAGATCAAATACATTAAAGGAAAGGAGAACCAGGTTGTAGATGCTCTTAGCAGGAAGTTACAGGTGAATCATATAGCAGCTATGAGGTCTTATGGCATAGATTTACAGGATAGGATATTACATGTAGGACAACGAGATGAAAAATATATGGAGATTATATGCAGGTTACAACAAAGTACAGGTACAGGTGATCAAGATGCAGACTATCATCTCATGGCAGAAGGTTTGGTGAGATTTTGGGACAGGATTTATGTGTCGGATTACAGTGAGCTCAAGAAGCTTATCTTCAGGGAGTTTCACATCAATCCATACTCGAGTCACCCAGGATATCATAAGACATTGACAACGGTAAATAAATTCTACTATTTGCTGAATCTGAAGAAGGAAGTGGCAAAGTTTGTATCTAGGTGATGGGATTGTCAGCAGGTGAAGGCAGAGTGTAAGAATCTAGGTGGTATAATAAAGCTTATTGCGATTCCAGAATGGAAATGGGAGGTCATTTCCATGGATTTCATTACAGGTCTTCCGAGGACAGTGAGACAACATGATTCTATTATGGTAGTGGTCGATAGGTTGAGATAGGTACCTCACTTTATTCTAGTGAAGACTACATATTCAGCGAGTGAGGTGGCATATGTTTTCATCAGAGATATAGTGAGATTACATGGTGTTCCGAAGAATATTGTGTCAGACAGGGATTCAAAGTTCACTTCCAAGTTTTTGAAGGAACTATTTGCAGGCTTAAGTATAGAGTTGGCCTTTAGTACAACTTATCATCCGCAGATAGATGGACATACAAAGAGGGTCAAGAATATATTGGAGGATATGCTGAGGATATACGTGATGCACCAACAAAGGAGATGGGATGAATATCTTCCATTCTTTGAGTTCACATACAACAATGGTTATCAGGAGTCGTTAAGGATGAGTATTTTCGAGGCATTGTATGGGTGGAGTTGTAATACTCCCATTAACTAGAGTGATCTAGTGAACAACGTACTTATTGGAATAGATATGTTGGAAGACATTAAACAAGAAATGTAGGTTATAAATAAGAATCTAAAGGCATCACATGAAGGCAGAAGAGTTATGCGGACTAGCACAGAGCATTCAAGGAGTTTCAGGTTGAGGAGCATGTGTATTTTCAAATGAAGCCCAAGAAGATCTCTTTGAGGATTGGATCATGTGCCAAGTTGGCACCACGGTATTGCGAGCCTTTTGAGATCCTTGAGAGGATTGGACCAGTGTCCTTTCGACTTTCACTCTCTCCAATAGTGAAAGTCCGTGATATTTTCCATGTTTCATTGCATAAAAGGTATATAAAGGATGTTGATCATGTTATTGATTGGTCTATATTGTAGGTGGTGCAAGAAGGAGAGTTCCAACCGGAGCCTTAGTGCATATTGCAGTGGAAGCATAACATGCTCAAGAACAAAGCCATAGAGAAAGTTAAAGTGCAGTGGAAGCACTATGGGCCCAAATAAGCTACATGGGAAATGACATATCATATGCGGGCCATGTATCCTTCATTGTTTGCTGGTTGAGGCAAAGCAGTTTTGGGTTGATGCTTGGTATATGTTTGGCATATGTTTTGCTGATGTTTTGGTATATGTACATATGTATATGGATGTAATTACCACCATGAGATAAGTTATAAATCTCCAATAAGCAGTATGGTTGTTATCTTTTCATGTTGCCATGATGTTTTGCTTTTGAGCATGTCATTCATTGTAAATACTACAATGAGATAAGTTATAAAGCTCCATGGGCAATATGTTTTCTTTTCAATGGTTTCACTGAGGTCTTGGTGTGCTTTAACACCAAGGACGGTGTTCCCCAAGGGCAAGGGTTCTGTAACAACCTTGGTGAAAATTCCATGTAATAAAAGTTAATAAAGGAAAACTAAGACCACGGTTAAGGGACACATATTCCAAGCTGAATGGTGGGCAAAAATCCTAGTTGGTGTTCATTTGGTTTATTATGGATAAGGAAATTGGCAAAGGCAAAGGTCTTGGAAAGGAAAAATGGCATATATGGCACACTTATTTATGAAAATAATGGAAATTAGGAGAAAAGGAAGGTGAAAGGTCGCAAGCTGCATGTGAGGAGGAAAATGAAGGAAAATAATGGAAAATGAAGAAAATAGAGGCCTAGTTGATAAAAGGCTTCTGAGGACCAGTTGGCAAGCTTTTGACAGGTTTTGGTGGTGATCTCTTCTATTCTCTCTCTCCCACATATTCTTGGAAACTTAGAGTTTTCTTGGAGCACTTTAGATTTGGATCAAGGAAGGAAGGAAAGGAAAGGAAAGGAAAGCAAGGATCAAGAAAGGAAGAGCAAGATCAAGCAAATTTAGCAGGAATACTTGCAGGTAACACATTGCATGTGTGATTTCCTAGTTGGTTTTGACATGCATGGATTTGCATTTTTGTGTATGGTTCTCTTGTTGTCTGTGGCATGGTTTTGCAAGGTTATGACAATGGTTTTCACCCTAATGTTGCATTTTTCGGAAGCCATGGTGTGTTAGGATGTTGATCTCAGTTTTGAGCTTTGGAATTGTCGGATGGATTTGAAAATCAAGTGCAGAGGTGGTCTCAAGGTTCATTCCCAAAGGCTTAGGAATCCCTTGACCGGTTTTTGTGGGATATACTGTAAATCCTAAGGGAGTTGTCTCGGTTTAGGGCCTAGTGATCCAGGATTAGATTGTGGTAAAGCTTGAGAGACAAGGAGACAAAAAATTCCTCAAGGATAGTGATCAATTTCGGATGACATTCCAAGTTCGGTTTGGATTAATGATATCAGTGTTGGTTTTGGTGAGATCATGGTTTGGTGCGAGTGGAGGTGGTTTAACCTCTGGATTCCCTTTTATTTTTGGATTGGTTTATCCATGAGATCCCACATTCATGTTTGGAATATGGCACGAGGGTGATTAGCTGAAAGAAAGATTTGGTTCAGCCATGTCTACGGTTGGGTGGTTCGTGGAAGTCCTGAACCTGGTCAGATTTGCCTACGTTTAATAAAAGCTAAGTTCTCTTAATTTTGTACTTATTAATATGTGGATTTAATGGCTGATATATCACTATTGTTTTCATGGTTTAATGATGGTTATAATCATGGTTATATGACTAGTTATTATCATGGTTATTTCATGTATTTACTTGTAATTGAAAGGATAATTGGTGCAAGACCTAATTGATGTCATAACAATTCAAGGGAGAAGGTAGTGATCCTTCTTATCACGTCTCGTAAGAGTTTTAAGTCATTCATGCTATGTCTTGTATCCTAGACTAGTAGACTGTATTGATGCCAAGTGTTTGACAAAATGGAAGTCCCGATTTGGGATGGTCAGGCCTAGTTCTGGAGTTAGGTTTTGGTTTATTATTCTTGTAATCACGTGTTTAATGGATTTGAGAAGTTATAACAAGTTTTGGGCAGTGTCTAGAGTTCTGGGCTTGAAAAGTGCCTTAAATCCCGCGGATTGGCAGAGGTTTGCTGGAAATAGTCCCTGAACGCAGGCATGCAAGCTTGTGGGAGCATCCAAAGGTTTAATAGCTTTAAAAATCAGTGGGACCCAGGGGCATGATACTTGTATGGTTTGGATGGCTCTTGGGAGTGTTGTCGCTGATGTGGAAGGTATGTTTGATGGGTTTTATTCGATTCCACTTCCTTAAGGATACCTAGGAGGTTGACTCATATCATAGTAGCCTCTCGTGACATGTTTGCCCCGGTTGGTCGGTTACTTGGGTATATATGGGAGAAGGGTGTTACATCCAAGGTCCCTCTCGCTGCGTATTCTATGGTAGAGAGGAGGAATCTATCAAACATATTTTTGCCACTGTCCTTTCTCAATGTAAACCTAGAAATTTTTTCTTATGTCATTGTTTGAAATTATTTTTATTCCTGAGGAGTGGAACAAGATGTTTATTGACTGATGATTTTAGTATCCTCTTCCTAGGAAATCAAACTCCTTTTTTATGTGATGTTAGATAGTTGTTCATAAATATCTTTGCTGGATGATTTGGCTTTGCCTAAATCAAGCGATCTTCTAAGATAAATGGTGCTCTCCAGAATCTATTACTATTAAAGGAATGAAACTTCTTCTTAAGGTGTTTTAATCTAAGGGATATGATGACTCATATTTGAATGATCTAAATAATATTAAAAAAGAGTGGCTCAGAATATCCAATAACAAAAAGCTTGTTTCTAGGTCAAAAATCTATAAAGTTCCTCCATGTTGTATTATATTGGAAGGGGATCCTTTTAAAGAATGGCAAAAAAATTTAGGACAAGCACAACTTTATTTCGATGGTGCTTCGAAAGGTAACCCCGGGGAGGCAGGAGCCAGAGGCCTAATTTATAAACTCAAAGAAAAAACTAAAATAAAGTAAGCGCGGGTACTGGGGAAAGCCTTGAAAAATCAATTCGAAGCACTCTCACTTTGGCAAGGCCTAAAGATCAGTATCTCTAAAGGCGTCAGGAAATTGATCATCATCGATGACTCAATGGTGGTAATTCAAAAGTGCATAAGATTCTCTAGGAAAAAGCACTTTATTGACTCTGATCCCTCTCTTGTGGTCATAAGGATAATGTACCTTCTAACTAAATTAGAGGCATATAAAAAATTTCATGTCAAAAGAGAAAACAACCACATGGTAGACCTCCAAGCTAATATGGGAGTCATATTGGAACAAGGAATTCTAACCATCAATCAAGGCAATGTCATATGTCAATTACCTTAGTAGATTCATTAATTAATCTCTTAATTATTTACAGGTGGAGCATAGGAATAAACAAGGGGCAGAGGGTTATTAAATATGACAATACCCTGGGGATCAACAGTAGCTCCCCGGGAGTCGATGATGGTAGCTGGGAATTTAAGAACATATGGGAGCATAGGAGAATGCTAGCCATGTTGCAGGACAAGTGATTTTTTTATTTTATTTATTTATTAATTTATAATTTAATTTAATAAAATTTTTTTTAAATTTTATTTATTTATTTATATTTATTATTATTATATTATATTATTATTTTTTTTTATTATTTTATTTTATTTTTATTATTTTTATTTTTATTTATTTTATTTATTTTTATTTATTTTATTTATTTTTTATTATTATTGTTTTTTTATGGTTAATAAATGGGAAGTCAGGTGAATATATCCTAAAGTACCACCACGATTCATGACGAAAGAATTTTTGTGGTGATAGGGATGGCAGACGGTGTTATGGCTAAGTTACAGACAAGGAAGGCATTAAATATTGACAAGATTAGAGTCACATATGAAAAGGATCAGGCGGTAATATATAGAAGCTGGGTAATGCAGCTTAAACATCGAATCGTTCACGTGCAAGGAAGGTTTGTGAAGAAGATGGCCTCTGCAAGTAACAACGACAATGAAAATGGAGTAGAGGAACTCAAGCATAGTGGGAGTGTTGCGGAGGTGATAGATAAGTCAAGCAAGAAAATTATTAAGGAGATTCAGGAAAAAATGATGACTGTGTTGTCCCACCTATCTGGATTAGGGAAAGATATGGAGCTGATGCAAAAAGCTATGGAACACCTAAACATTGGAATAGTCAACTTGAAATACGAAGTGGCTAATATCAAAGTATTAGTAGAAACGACCACCATTGGGGTGTTAAAGGAGGTCTTTGGGTTGTGTGATGCTCCCACTCCAATGGCGGAGGAAAGAGAAACAATTGTGAATCAAGAGTTGGAGCCTAATGCTGTGAGGATCGTGGAACTGGGCCATCCATATGTAGTGGCTAAGGAGGAAACAACACCTGGAGGTCGCAGGTAGATAGTTGCTTATTTTCATGTTTTGTCGGATAGTAAAGATATGTGGTGTTTTTTGGAAATTATATAGTTTATTTGATGTAAGGAAAGTATATAGGAATACAAATGGTAGTAATAGGGTCTCTCTAATTATATTTCTATAAAAATTTGAGACAAAGATCATCTCGATTGTAAGGGACTTGGCCCGTTTCTAATTTTGTTTATAAAAATTGGTACCCGTTTCTTAAAAAAAGAGAGTATAGTTTTCTAATAGAATGTTGAAATAAAATCCCCAAGGATAATGCATTCTCATTACTTTTTGAAAAATATAAAGCGTTTATAGATCCATTAAGAAGCATATGACAAAATTAATCTTTTGGATCTATTGCAAATTCTATGCTTTCACGAGAAAGCAAATGCTTTTAGAAATTTTATAGATGTTCACAAAACTATAGCACATACATGTTTGGACATTCTTAGTTTGAAATATAGCTTACCATCTCATGCTTGCAAACTATTGGACACCTAACCCATTAAGGGTTATGGCGCGGAATATGAATCTTCATTAGAGTTAGAGAGTCCACTTGGAATATGAAAACCAAGGGTCATAATACAATGTATTAATATGTAAATATTTTTGAATATAATGTGTCTCAAGTTTATCTAAATCTTGTCTATTATTTGTGAGCATTTAACATGGTATCAGAGCGGGAAAATGCCTGGCTTGCTCAAATTTGAGCCACTAGATTTATGGCCTTTCTCTGCGTGTTAGTTTTGCCCTCTACTCATTAGAATTTTTGCCATACCCTGACTGTCTGTCAAGACTTCCACCCTTGATTGTTTCACTGTGTGCATGCCATTTCATTGCTATGTGCCTCTGACATGTTAATATAGGATGATTTCGCCATATTTAAGGTTTGATAATTCCAAGCGCTTCTACTGTTAGTGTGGAAAAAATTATTGAAAGTGGTCTACCATCCTGAGTCCGTTCTAACATTATTTTAGCCAAATTCACTTCCATTTTCCTGTATGCAATCCATATTCATTAGAAAACCCTCATGCTCATCATACTTGTCTTAGACTTTGTATCTTCCATTCATTATTTCTTTGTGTGCATGTCCAAAATCCTCTTGTTGCTTTGCATGCTCGTCTTTGATCTCTATATTCCTATTTGTAGCACAATCACAAGCCTATAAAAATAGAACAAAATTAGTGAAAGGATTTTTAGTACATTGTATAGGAAAAATTAGCAGTTTAGAGCAAGGGAATTTACGATTGTTCAATAGAGTTTTTCATTCAGTTTTATGGATATTATTAGAAGTAGGGCTACCACCACCTCTATAGTTCAATCAACATTGCATCGCATGAACACAAAAATTGAAGTCTTCATCATTCATCATATGCGTGTTCACGATGGAAAAATCAACTCAACCAGCTTCCATTTCTTCCATATTATGCATTGTGCACACTGTGACAAGTCGTGGCATCAATTTTTGGTGACGTATAAGAGCCCACGGGAATATTGTAAATAACATAGTCTTTGGTCTTAAATCATGCATAGCACACAACCTAGAGCCTTATTCCCATTATAGAGTCGACTGTAATATTACCTCCCATGTGAGTTAAATGATAGGCACATTATGGTTGCATAAGAAACTAGAAAACTTTGTTATACTTGCAGAGAAAACCAAAATTCTTGTAGTTTGTTTGTGGTTTAGAAGGTTGACTTCCCATCAGAAGTGAAGCTAATCCATCACTTGGAGAGAGGGACACCCAATTTAGGCACTTCGAGGCTGATTTCTTCATCTAACAACTTTAACAACTCTCTGTGATATTCTGTTTGAGATTGTTGTTTATTTTGAACATTGTTTGGTGGATTTGAGATCGTTAAACTTTCATTTCCATGCTTGTGTTGATATTACAATGTGTGTCGATGAAGCACTGATATCGCGGTATGGTGGAAGGGCACTATTAATGAAACTGCAATAAACTTGGTTCTTGTTGAAATAGAGTAGGTTATTTTTTTTCTTATGGGAAGAATGATTATTTCCTTTGAAGAAACTATTTAGTGCCCAATTCAAAGAATAGATCATAAATTGACATTGTTACATCTTTCATTTGTTGAACCTGAGTTGTTGACAAAATGACCAAAATTACTGAGTTATGTAGAAATTCTCACTGTAGATCATCTGATAATGCAATATACTAAAGCAAAATACTTGATCTACTTCTACAAACAAACTTGCAAAATCTTAATCGATTTTGAGCAAGATCAAATAGAACACATATAACAGAGAATAAGAAATCAATCACACATGAACACAGAAGAATACTCAGGGGAAAACCTCCACTAAAAACCCTGCTATCTGTATTATCATACAAGTGAAAATATCTCAGGATTACACAAAGCTTTAGCTCACAAGCTATCCAGCTCTCGGTACAATCCGTCACTGTTGCTCATAGACAGAATAGACAACACATATTCCTTCCTTCAGTCCTCCAAGCCTCCTATTTCCTTGCACAGTTTCTCCTAGGTCCTCAAGCTGCCACCTGTGTGTAATTACCTCACACACTGCTCACCAAACCCAGAAATAATTGCACAATCCTCAAGGCAAGAATTCCTTCTACATGCAAGAGATATCCTCACGGGAATATTCCTGCAACTGATAGCACACTATCCCATCCTATGATCTCAATTGGGTCTCTATCTGAACTGACATACATGAGTTATTTATGAGACAATATTCAGTTATCTGAAGTACACTAGTTGCATGCATGCATGCATTGACTAACTGAACTCACAATCAGTTCCACAAACTGTTGGAACTAATCTAACTGGACTTAACTTAGTTAATTGAGCTAACTAGATACAACTCAAAGTACAACTCATACTGATCTCCTTAATTAAGGGGCAACTTCCTTAATCAAAGCGATAACTGTTGCATGTCTTCACATAGACTTCATGTTTGATTTTCTCTAACTAATTAACTCAAGATGAATGAATTAATTATTTTTTAAACAGCTGCTGAGACCAAATTCGAATTTTAATTCTCAATTTTAATTCAGGGACTAATTAAAAGTGGAATGTATCCCGAAATGCTATTTATGGCAATGCTATTTTTAGCATTTTTTGTTGCTATTTTCAACAAGTTATTAGAGTTGTTAAACACTTTAATACACTCGATTGTTTATGATACAATCAAAATTGGCAAGGGAAAGCTCTTTGACATTCAAACCAGCTTGCAAAATACACAAGACAATATTGAGTTTCTACAACTCGAATCACAACTACAACAAAATGAGTTACAATGGAAAATACATCATTCTAAACTGGTCTTTGTACACAACAATCCTCTATTTTAGTTTGAGATAAACTCCCATTAGCTGCCAGAAAGTGATCAAATTAGTAAACTGGAGGTTGATTTAGATCCAGTGCCCACTTCAAGAGCATATGTGATTGAAGATGCAAAGGTTCAACATACTCTTCCCAAGATCATCATTAGACCTTGGGAAGAAGTTGTAACAACATGAACAAAACCATTCTTGGGTATGACAAGGATGTGTCCTATCATATTCTAGACTATTCTAAACCCATCCAGTTTTAAAGTGTTGGGTTTCTTCAAGGTAGTTCAATTTCATCTATTTCTCCTCTTCCATAATGACCACATATTGTCAAATGTGAACATTAGAGTCTAGTTGGCCATGTGAAAGATCATTGTTTTGATATTCACTTGCATGAGCATTGTCATAAAAATACTCATCATTCAAATAAATGCTCCAGAAACAAGTATCCTGCAAGAATGAAGAATCACCTTGGATGGATCGCTTATTGTTAATGGGCTTCAACAACTAAGAAGATATTTAGATGATACCACATAATTTGTTCTCGAGTATTGACATGTCTTGCAGTTGAGATTTATTGATCTTCTAAGCTTTTATCTAATGGGGGGGGGATTAATGGTCATCTACAAGTTTCAAAGATACATCAAGGAGCCTGATCTTGCTGCTTGAGCCTAGAGCTAGAGTCAACCATACCTAAAGTTAGAGTTGTAGCCAAAGACAGAGTAAATTATGTTCCATGAGCATGCTTTTTGCACAATTTGTGGCCATATTTGAACCAATATTAGGGACACTTCCCCCAACAAAAGACTTCGTATTCTTGCCAAATTTATAATAGTTCTAGGAACTGCATCAAGTGTTCCGATGTTGGTTGAGACCTCAATGGTCTCCCGCCTATTTTGGGTTTGTGGTATTCCTTAAAAAACACCTTTTTAGAGCATTAGGGAGAACTTTCTATAATAGAAGATGTCAACTTCTAGCCAGATTTGGAACTATTGTAAGAATTGCACCAAGTGTTCTAGTGTTGGTGGCCAACCTTAAACCACCACTAATTTAGACCTCGAGTTCTCCCACCTTATACCTTCATTTTAGAGAGCACAACCAGTCAATTGCTGCCATGCATTTTACATATTTCAGCTCTCATTTTGGACTCAGATATACCCCTTTGGATTAGGGGATGAATGTTGGATGCTTAATCCACTAAGGGTTATGGTGCAGAATATGAACAATAATTGGAGTCCAAGAGACCAGTTGGAATATGAAAACCAAGGTCATAAGACAATGTATTAATATCTAAATCTTTGTGAATAGAATGTATCTCATGTTTACGTTAATATTATCCATTATTTGTGAGCGTTTAACACAAACAACAAGGTCATAAACATAGTGGGATGATTTCTCTTCCCGAGCTACAAAAAAAACTACTCTTGCATACAAATTATTAATTAGATCAAGAAGGATTCAATGATGTCAAACCATATAATCTAATAATCAAAACATAAAATTTCAAGAACTAAAAGTAGGTCAATCTTCTATAAAGGTAAGAAAAATATTATCAATTATAAAGGTAAGAAAAAAATGTGTGAAGCAATAATGAATTCAAAGAAAATGGCATATACTAAGTAAGATAATTAAAAACAAAGCTAAGTTAAAAACATAAAGCAAAGCCCATTCTACTTCCTATACTAAACTTTGAGAAAAGTGTGTTGAATCAATATGCCAATGTAACCATCCATGTAGAAGTTTTATCAGAATTATCTTACATATTGATATAGATCAAAGCATAGCCCACTAGTGATCCAATTTCAATAAATGATTCATGAACTTATTTTTGATCTTGTAACCCTAAAATTTGATTAAAGAATGATTACATCAATAAGGATATAGCATCAAACATTTGGTCCTTATTTTCGAGTTTATATTGGCTTATTGATGTGAATTTTTGTCATTCATCAAAATTCAAATCATACTTAGCTTTGCCAAAAATAATAGATTGTTCATCTATAAGAATGACAAATTCAACCTTTTGCATATTGAATTTTTTCTGTCAAAATAACATTATAATTATTTTGTCTATGCATTTTGAACCATCTAGTGTGGTTCATTGTCTTGTCTCCAATTAACACAACATTTTCAAACAATACTTTGTATGCTGCTCCTACTTCCTTATTGTTCTGAGATACTTCTCAATCATGATATTTAGGTTTAAGAGTTGAAAAAGTTATTAAGTTTTGTTATTAGAATAAGGAAAGATTACTTGTCATGCATGAGATGATTGGGAAAATATAAGACATTAAGTTTTTATTTAGTCACACTCGCAACCACCTTTTTTTATTATCATTTTTTGAACAAAATTTTCTATTGCACTACCTTCGCCTCTTGAATTTGATGTAGCAAAAGAGTGCATCTACAACAAATAAATTGAAAAGGATTCCCATTGCCATCCAACTCTAACACCAACAACCTACTTTCATCATATGCCATGTGCTTGGAATTAAGCCACAGAAACAAGAACATGGAAGGCACTAATTCCTCAAAGTATTATGAAAAACATAATGATCTTCAAAATGTCATATGAAACTAGGTTCTAAAGGGATTTTAAATATTTCTCTTGATTATGATTTATAGATTGGTTAATGTTAAAAAATTCATTGTCTTTTTGTTCCCTAATGTTTAGCATATGAATATTTAGATTTATAGAAGCATATGGCACATCCTCTTCATTCTTAGCTTTGTCCTTATTTGAAACTTGGTTATTGAGATTTTAATCTATTGCAAAATTTGTGAAGGGCAAGTTTTAAAAATAATGTAATGCAAAACTCTTTATTTCACAAACTAATTACATTTTAATTATAATTTATTTTTTTCTTTCTAGATTTTAGATACAAATTCTCAACAACAAAGGGTAGAACTAAGGAAATGGTTGTACCTAAATCTACTTTGAAAAAAAATCGTAATCAAATTTACCAAAAATATTTACAATCATTTTTTTTTCATACTTGAGGAGGTTTGAAGATTATATATGGAGATTATTCTTTTCATGTTCTATGTATTTTTTTGATGGTTTCATTTCTCTGTGAAGGACACGACTTTATTATAGAAAACTTTAAAAGTATGTGTAATTTTGTTTTTAATTTTATTGGGTTAAAATATGTGTAATATTTATATTTTATTTTGGTTAAAATATGTGTAATATTTATATTTTATTTTGGTTGTGTAGATAGTTTGAAACTCAAGGACATCAAATATGTTTTGATAATCCGTTGTTTACTTAAGCGACAATGTCCGCTAAACGCTCATTTCTTGTTGGAATCAGGCCCTTGTTTTCAAAAAATCTGATTGTGGGAATGTTTGATTTTTTTTTCTTATAATGGAAATAGATTAAGCGCCATCAAAAACCATAGGAACACCCACAATATTGAAGCTTGATAGATGTAACTTGGATTTCAAAAAATTTCTATTAGATTTTGTCAAAATCTTGCAGGAAATTCTATTGTTTTCCAGGCGAAAACGTCACCTCCTTAGATTACACATTTTGATAATGATGCTTAGCTATATTATAACCATTTTAATAATATCAATTACCATGTTTCTATTAAAAGAAAAAATATTGGAGTTTATGAAAATGGATAATTGCATGTATTGGAAAAGTCTAAATGTTATAAGTTTTGGATTTTTTTTGTTGTAATTGTCACCAATATATATTTTTGGTCCAATTGCAAATTTTTACCGTTAAAATCACATTTTTAATGCATAAATGGATTTAGTGCGTGAAAACCCTATTAGACCAAGATAATGTCATCTCAACATATAATATATACTATTCCACCATTTTTTTGCCGTTTTGAACAAAAAAATATCAAATAATGTGATTGGAGAAAGTTCAAATCTTAACATGTTTAAATTACACTTCATTTTCATTATATCACATAAGGGTGTCTTTCCTCATCATGAAATATTGTAAATAATGTAACTACATTCTTCTTCTTCTTCATTCTTTAAACCAATGGGAACACGTATCATTACTTTGTTGTCAAAAGAGTAATGTGGATAGACATGATTAGCTACTAAAACACTCCATCAAAACAAATATACAAATTAAAAACTTAGAAACTTAATAAAAATAATAATAACACTCGTATAAACTCTAAACTCTTTATTAACACCACTTTGATCCATCTTAGCTGTGAACCTATCAAATTTGTTGAGGTGCAAACCTAATTTAGAGTGCAAAAGTTGAAGAAAGGTTTGCACACCAATATATTTGATCCCTCTTGACACTTATGGTTTTGAGGTTAAAATGGATTGAAGTTGGTATATATGTATGTACCAAGTATCGACTTAATGTTGATCATGGGAGGACCTATACATTATTGAAATTCGTTAGCTCGGAAAGTATTTCCAAGTGGAGAAGCCTTTGGGGGTTTTGTAGGAAAGACACCCAAGGTTTGGTGTTTTGACATGAAGAAGTGGGCTTGGAACCAAAGGAAAGTAATTTAATATTCTAATTAATTGTTAAGAGGTTGTAATGGGGTCTCTTGAAGGATAACGAGGGCTCATAAGTCACCTAATCAGAAAGTATAAATAAAAGCCAATGTATAGGCTATTGGACATTAAGTGAGAAGGAATTCATTTGTGTGAGGAGGCTAGAAGAGACTTAGCCTAGACAACCCTAGAAGGAGCCACAACCAACAAAGGAGGGCCAATTTTATGTTTTCTTCTTAGCTAAATGGAGTCACAACCAAAATGAGAAGGAGGCCAAATAAAAGAGAGACTTAGCCACAACTATTTGAGTGGATAAGAGTTTGAGTAGTGTTTTTTCAGAGATATGTAATAGTTTGTAGGGGCTGCAGGGTTGTAGGAAGGGGTTACAGGGCCACATGCTTGTGTAATCGGTTGGGAATCAGAGACAAGAAGGTCGTAGTACATGCCAAAGTTGAATATAAGTCTAAGGGCTAGTTCAGGGTCTAGGATCTTGGACATAGGCCTTTGGTGGACCGTGGAGACTAGCTGCAACTGATGAGGGGAAGATCAACCCTTGTTTTGGCATATAGGCACCCATAAGCTGAGGTAGGGGATGGTTGCATTGCTAGAGATGGTTGTCCGTGCCTTACAATTATTGTAGCAGAAAAGAAGGGTAAGTCGAGGCCTACAGTAGCAGGAAAGGGGGGTAGAAGGACTGGTTAGTAGGACACAGACCTAAATCAGACCAGTCCCGCTGAGGAAAGGAGGTAGGCCAAGACCTACATAGGGCATTTGAGGCCTAGAAGAGGTAGATCAGGTAGTTAGTTGAACAACAACAAGAGGACTATGGACTAAAGGAGTATGCCAAGATAAGTAGTTTTATATTTAATGATTTATGGTGGGTTGGTTAAGCCCTAAGTAGTGTTACAATTGTGTGATTTGATAGTTGTATATGAATTTGTTTTGTGGGTAGATGAGAGCCTAAAGGAATTGGCTTAAACCCTAATTGTATTGGTCAAAGGACTGACTGTGTATATTAGCATTGTACTAGGGTTTGTAAAGGGCCATGATCCATTATGCAACATCTCTAAGGTTTTCTTATTGAAGAACATAAGGAATGTGTTTTGGGCCATAAATACTACATTATTATTGATCTCATTATTGTTATATTTCGTTGTACAAAGTTATGTATGGTTGTGCATCTTTAGTGTGTCTATGTTCCTAGCTAAGGCATAGACTAGATCTAGGGTGCGTGGAAATTTCAACATACATCTTCAAAGAGAGAGAGAGAGAGAGAGAGAGAGACCATGTATCAAATCCATGCTAAGGTGGAAGGAATTGCACACCACCTTCATTTTGAACAACACACCAATAAATTGTTGTAAGGATACAATCCTTCGTGATATTATAATTTTTCATTGTAACTGCATCGAGAGGTGCTCTCCAGCCCAGTATGAAAGAGATGTTGTAATGTCTTATCTTGTTATGTTATGCAAACATTTTGACTCGGTCAAATTACATAAAAATAAAAAAAATAAAATTGATAATTATAATTATTAATTAAAACATTTTACTCATCAAATTACATAAAAATAAAAATAAAACAAAACAATAAAATTAATAATTAAACTAGCATAGATTCATCTTAACTCCGAATATACGAAGCACCGAGAGGGATCAAATCTCTTGAGGTGCAAACCTATAGAGTGAAAAGAGATTTGATCATTATCGACACTTGGAGTTAAGATGAATCTAGGCTAGTTTAGATTACAATTTTGAATGCATAAATGGATTGAACTCCTTGAAAATCCCCTTGAGCATTGGCATTGTATAGACTACACAACACAATCTTGCAATTTCAACAAATCTTTGTTGGATTTTGGACAAAATTGATAGAATAATATACTTGGAAAAGTTAATTTTAATTTTCAATTGCTTTATATAATATATACATAGTTTAGATTGAAATGTTTTGTTCAACATGAGCATTAAAATATTTTATTTTCAATTATTTTATATAATATATAATAGTTGACATGGAAATAATTTACTCATGTGCATTGAAATATTTCATTTATGGTCCATATTGTTCATATTAAAATTCCTTTCAATTATCAATATATTTTTAAATATGAATTTCTTTATATTGAAAAGTGCCAAATGTCTATTGCATGCCTTTTTTGGATAGTTGATCGACAATATGGTTCTGCTCCTTATAAATGTGGAGACAGATATAGCATCAAAACAAGATTTGAGCTAAAACACCTCTTCCAATAAACTTTTGTGAGTGTGTGTTGCATGTGGATTTTAAAGTGAACCAATCAACCACCACTTTGGAATCACCAAACACTTGTAGATGATTGTAATTTTTAAGGGAAAAATAAGAGGAGAATTTTAAGGTTGTGTAACTTAGCATAGTTGTTTGTCCCCTGACCCAAGCTAGATTTTATTTTGTAGTGGTATGTTTGTGTGAGATAGAGGACCGCACCTCCATCGCATTGACCTTGTTGAGAAGAACTATCAAAATATGCCCATGGAGAGGTGTAGTCAATTGCTTCCATGGCTACAGAACGAGGAGTAGGAGGATTTTGATCCTTAGGTAGGAGGGAGAAGATTGCTGAAATCTGGGCAGTGGATCAATCTGAGGAGAAATATATGTCTTGAAAAATAATTAAATTTCTACTAATCCATATGCTCCAACACACAAACAACGAGATATTTCGTTGTTTGTGAGAAGTGGAATCATTCCACCAGGATTCCCTAGCAAGAGATATATTTTCGCCTTGCCAATTTTGAGATATGTTCATTCCCTGCTTTATGGCAATCCAAACTTATTTTATGACATGACAATGGAGAAAGAGGTGTTTTGTTGTTTCCTCTGCTTCTCTGTATAAGCTGCACCAGGTGGGTCCATAATAAGATCGATTTTTCATATTTTCACTAGTGGGAAGTTTATTTTCCAGTATACACCAAAAGAACAATCCGTATTTTGCTGGCCCTTTTAATTTCCAAAGGTGTTTCCACCACCAACATATATCATGCGGTTCCTTTGAAGTGATCTTAAACATATAACTAACTTTTGGTGTATACAATCCATGTTTTGAAGGAGCCCACAATGATTCGTCCTCACAGTCGGTTAAAAGAATGTGAGTGGATGGCAAAGCCCTAATCTAATTTCCCTAAGTATTGTGCCAATGTATAGGGATTTGGAGATCCGCAACAATGAGCCAATGTTTCCCCCATATATCAGATTGCTCCATATCCCCAATTTGATACAAATATTTGATCTTGTTAGACGTAATATAGGTGAACAGATCTAGGGGAAGAATGTGATTGTCTCCACATCCAGACCAGGGGTCGATGCCAATCCTAACATGGTGCCTAGATACAATGCGCCAAGTCAAACCAGATGTGATGATTGAGAAAGACTTTAGGACAACTTTCCAGATGGTATATATATTTGAATGTTGTTTATTTGGTAGCCGAATCCAATCAGAGATTGATGTTGGGTGTATATATTTATGTTGTATCATGTTGGTCTGCAGACTGTGTGGTAAGTAGCCTCTATCCAACCTTGGCTTCTAGAGTTTGGGAGAAGGGGTAGATATGTTTTAAGCCCTAGCCTCCCCAAGATTTGGGGAGGGAAATTATGTCCCATCTAACCCAAGAAAAAGTACGTTGTTCCTTTTCCCCCGCTAGAGATATCCACAGCAGGTCCTTTGAATGAGATTGAGTATCCCCTTGGGGATCCATGAAAGAGCCAGCCAAAAGACAAGAGTGGCTTCAATGACAGATTTGATCAAGACAAGCCTGCTAGCTCTAGAAAACCACTTATGACACCAAGATTTGATTTTCTTTTCTATTTTGGCTACCAACCACATCCAGTCTTCCTTCAGATAGCCATTCGGCTTCAACTGAAAATCCAGATATCTTATCCCCTCCTCAAGGAGAACAGATTGAAAAGGAAAGAATTGACGATCATGTGTAGTTTCCAACTTCGAACAGTTATAACATGTAATAGCAGATTTATGCTGATTTGGGGACATACCTGTAGCAGCACAAAAGATATGGAGGATCGATTGGATTTGATTTATGTCGCTACATGATCCATCCAAAAAGATCAGAACATCATCAACAAACAGAAGGTGTGAGAGGATTGCTGCATTTCCAATGCAAATTACTTTGAGAGTACCATGGGAGATCAATATGTGGATCAGTGTGCTTAGTCCTTCATCAATCAACAAAAATAAAAGGGGAGAAAACATACAACCTTGTCTAAGCCCTCTCTCTCCATGGAAGTAATTTGATGCAATACCATTGATTAATACCATAAGAGCCAGATGTGATAGAACACATGATCCACTTGATAAAGGAGTTTTCAAAGCCCAGATGGGTGAGAACCAGTCTAATATAGAGCCACCTGACTCTATCAAAAGCTTTAGAGAGATCAATTTTGAGGATCATTCTCTTTAATCTAATGGTTTTAATGTTGTGAATCCCTTCTTGAGCAATGCGAATGGCTTCGTGGATATGACTATCTTCAAGGAAAGAAAATTGCTCCAAGGATATATGGTGAGAGAAGATAGGGCAAAGCCCGTTGGCAATGATATTGTAGATGACATTGCAAAGGGAGATCGACCGATTGTCAGGGAATGATGATGGGGTATCATATTTTGGTATTAGCACTATGAAGGTTGAGTTGAAGGCATGGTACATATGACTTGAAGTGTGACATTCCTCAACAACGTTTAGGATATCACGACCAATAATTTCATAAAAATTGAGGCAGAATTTGGTAGTCCATCCATCAAGTCCCAGACTCTTATGCTTTTTGAACCAGTGTAGTACAAATTCCAATTCTATAGGTGATACAGGATGTTTTAATTCATCATTGTCTTCATCAGAGTCAAAACCGGGGAAGGCCTGCGTTGTTTACATGATTTCCCCCAGAGAGGCATGATGAAGTGCAGAGAAAAGGGATTCGAAGTGTTGCACGCCCAATCTGGCTAAATCCTTAAAGGTTGAAGCAGAATTGGCAACATCATCTTTGAGGGACCAAATTGTATTGTAAGCTCTCCTGCCCTTTGTGTACTGGTAAATTTTTTTTGTATTATCCTCCCCAACCTGTAACTAGATAGCTCTTCTCTTTAGTCTCCATGTTTCTTCCCTGGCTTCCATTAGTCGTGTCTTCTCTCTTTTAAGATGAATAAGGTGGAGTTTGGATTCATGAGATAGATACAACACCCCCTCTCCCCCATGTTGTTCCAGCTTATCTAGTGCAGATTTGATCATCTTAAGGGCTTCCTCATCCCTCTGTCATTTCCCTCTGAGCCATTCAAGGGTTTTTCTTTTAATATTGCACAAGTTTTCATTGAATTGTGAGGCCACCAATCTTTGATTTGTATGATCACACTTCCTCTAGCTATCCTTCACTATGCTTCGAAAGTCCTCCTCCTTGAGACATGTTGAATTGAATTTGAAAGGGGCTTTGGGCTTGTCTAAGTATCCATCCATCTAGAGGGAAATAGGATGGTGGTCAGATTGGCCTCCTAAGCCAACCCATTGCTTGAATCATGAAAGGTGTTCTAGGAGGATTCCTTAATCAGAAAAAGATCTATTCTTTGAGCAACCGTATCCTCCCCAACATGACAGTTTCTCCAAGTGGGAAGGACTTTTTCCATGTCAGTACCAATGAGATTTTGCAAGTCAATAAGCCAAAAGAAAAAATTTGATAGGGCTTCCTCATGTGCATGATGGCCTTAGCATTCCACCCTACCCAGGGAGAAGTTCAAATAACCCCGAATAATGAGATTATCCGAGGTCATGACGGGTTGATTCATCAAGGTATTCCAAAAGATAGCACGGTTGTGATATGGACCACATATGTTAACAGTCCTAAGTGGTAACTCGAGTTCCTCAGAGAATATATCAGCCACGAGTTAGTTGAGGTGACCCGAGATGTTGGATAATTTCACAGTCCTGGAGTTGAAACCAAGAGAGATACCCTTAGAACGACCTTGCGCGTTAATGGCATGAAAATTCTAGCCCCTGAATAACGTAGACAATTGGTGCTCAACTTCCATACAAGATCCCAAGGTTTCTTTTAGAAAAACAATGCTGAGACAGACTAATAAAATTAACTATTTAAGGGATAGCTTTTATGAGAAGCTAGATAACCCTCGACATTTGAAAGATAAACACTTCATGGGGGAACTGATGATGGGGCATGTGTTGCTCTAAGGACCCCTTCAAGAGATAGTTGCCAGCCAGCAGCAATGTCCATGCTAGCTTGGTTCATAACCTTTGAGATATGTGAATTTTGTCCATGAGTGATTTTAGGAAATTTTGATGGGGATAGAGGGTCCAAACCAGTGCCATGGTTGGTGAGGACAAATGGACCAAAGGATGAACGGGTCGAGGATTGAAGAAAGTATCGATGTCCCATACTGGAAGTAGAGGAGGAGTCACCCTAAGATAGAAGGGTAGGGGATGGAATTAGGCAAAACACATGGAGGGATATCATCAAACATGATAAGGTTGTCATATGTATCATAGGAGAGAGCGTGCCCAAGCAAGTGACAGTGGATGAAGATGGAACATAGGTGTTTGAAATAAATCAAGAAGTAAGAGGAGGGGGGAGGGAAGAAATACCCGGAGGAGTCAAAGAAGATGGGTGAAGAGGCCTCGAAACCACACCAATTCTTTGCTTCCCATCCACAACAGAGTGAGTAACATCCTTGGATGCTGAGTCATCAAGTGTAGCAGGGGCCTAATGGGCCGAAGTATAAGGTTCCGAAGAGGGAGCTGACGAAGGAGGTGGTTTGCTAGATTCCTGATGTCGGTGTAGAAGAAGAGAATTCTTTGTATACATGAACAACTTGATGACACTAATGACATCAAAAGGGGACTCCTTCATAATCCATAATTTGATTTCGAACAAAACCCCTATAGTGTAGGATCAATTTCTCCACCATACCCTCCCAGGGTTCCATAAAAACTGGGAAGCATGCATAAGTCATCCTACCAGATTCTAGGTAAGATCTGTCACATTCCAATTGTTGTCCAAAATCATCCCCAATCAAATGAAATACATCTCCAGTCCATAATTGGAGTGGCATTCCTGGAAGACAAAGCCATATAGGGCCAACAACCAATTCTTCATGTTCCGAGTCGAACAAAGGAGACCAACGCTTCAGTAAAACAGGGGCAATTTCTATGTTCCAAAAGTGTGTTAGGACCTAGTTGGAATGTTCATCCCAAGTGAAACAAAAATTGAACCAACCCTTTTGCATAGTGCATATCGAGGGAAGGGCATCAAGAGCATGTCCCCATATTTCCTGCGCCCATTTTCAGAGACGAGCGATAGAGTAATTTCTTCCTCTGACCCTGCCAACCAAAACCCTTCCTGTCATATCCATGATAACATCCAATCTGATTCCCTAGCCAAAAAACAACAAATGATTTTTATCCTTTACTTTGGGGCATTGGATTTCTTCGGTCCTCTTTTATGGTTGCCATCTTGATCCGATAGAGAGGCCTCCCTAGGCAGAGATGGCTTGTCTGCCTGAGTCGGTACCTCCGACACCTTTAGCAGAGGGGAGCACGATCTAGATTCAAAGCCGAGGGGATGTTGTGCATTTGGAAGAAACCTAGTCACTTCAGGGTTAGAAGGAGCTGCAGAAATGACAGTTGAGCTAGGAGGGGGAAATGGGGTGTCAATATGAGAAGATGCCTCAGGAAAAGAGACATGCAGTGAGCCGATTTGTACAACTCAACAAACCTCTAGAATAGGGAAATTTGTAGGGAGAGAGGGGTTACAGGGGTTTAGGCAAGATTCCAAAAATAAGAGGGAATTTTGGGATGAATAAGTCAGGGGATCTGGAGGAGAATGTGTGTCAGACTAGCCAAAATATGCGGTACTAGAAAAATAGTCAAGTAAAGGCATAGAATCGGGAAGAGGGGAGCAAGTCAGAGTAATAGAGGAGGGATGGAGCTTACCATCCAAACAAGGAGGCAATGAAGTGAATATTCCAGGTTGTGGTTCACCAAGTGTCGAATTCGTCTCCATCCCGAGGAATTGATGTGGCGGGCTAGCCTAGATAGATTTTTTTGTGTGGAGGAATCAGCTGATAAATCCACCAATTCTTCATCCATAGCTATTTTTCACCTTAGAAAATTGGGAAAAAAACCATGATAATGAAAGCTACTAACTAGTGACTACCTTCTGTCGATGAGTGGGAGAAAGAATCAACTGTAGATCGCTCACTACTAGGGTGGCTAGCAAGTGAAAACCCTCCCGGGCATTGCAAAACCAACGTGGAGGACATGTTGGGCAAGTGAAGCAAGGCTGAAGAGGTGGGCTAACTAAAGAGTTGAATACCGAGGCTATTGCAGCAAAAACATGTAGAAAGACCGGCGGATAAAACCCTAACCCTTGACCTCGTGGTCACAAACGCGAGACGAAAATCCTTAGAGCCATTTCACCTTTTGACACTTCCATATTAATGATCAATCTCGATGGATCTCTCAGATATTGAAATGTTTTACTTAACCATGCATATTGAATATTTTATTTATTGTCCACATTGATTTTTTTCTTGTTATTAATTTTTTCTAAATTTCATATATTGGTTTCATATTAAAAATTGAATGAATTACACCTCTCTCTTATTAGGAAGTAATTGATTTTTTACATTCAATTACTTTTCCTATATATATCAAGTTGATATAAATTAAATGATTGATAAACATATATAGACATCAAAACACTTTAGTCATGATAAATCTCACATTATAAAGGTTTAAAAAATCATAAAATTAACTAAACTGTAAGTTAATTTTAAATTCTTATTATTCTTATTATTATTAAAATATTAATATATGAGTTAAACATATATACATTTTAAAAATCATGTACCAAGATTCTTAACCATGGAGATTGACCCCTACTTTACCATGAAGATTTTTAACCTTATATAGGCTTTGTGACAACACTATGGGCCAATACCATGATTTATCAATACCATGTGTCCAGAACCCTGTTGTGACCATTAACAACCCCCCTATATTAGTGTTAGCAATAACATTAATAAATGGGGACCCTTCCAAAAATCAAAACTTAGCATTTAATATTGCTTTTGTTTTAAAATAAAACAAGATATCAAAGTGAAACTTGCTAAAATGTGTAAATTTACCTTTTTCATACTCCAAGCGCTATATTACCACAAGACCTAAGGAAAAAGCTTTATAAGCGGAAGCTCTCAAATATTTAGTAAACCTTTCAGAAAACCCGCTTTTTAACGATAGTATCGCATCGCAAAAAGGTTATGGCAGGCATCTCTTATACAAAGAACTCCTCGAAAACGCGATCGACGAGAATGCGAAATCTTAAGTCCTACAACCTTATCGCATCGAAAATTCTAAATTTCGTGACACCACTTTATGTAGCACACTTCAATATCACAAAATGCGATAGCCTCTCGCAAATCGCATATTGCAGTAGCCCGACAAAACAATGGTTGTTAATGATAATAGGTTTTGCGATATTATGAAGCAAATCACAAAATCACTTTATTGCAGATCTAAGGGCTCAAAGTTCTATGACAGTACTTTCCGTCGTCCGATACAAAGTTATGAGAATTAAATTTTAGCTTAACGGTCCATTGGTGGTAATTTATTAAAAATGATTCAGATCAGGGTAAAAAGACCATCTCACGCAAGGTGATATCTTTGATATGATTTAAAAAATTGAAGCTTTCCCGTCACCTTATTTTTCTATTGTTATTTCTTGTATTCACTAGCATCTTAATCCTATCCTTGCTCTCTGCTTGCAATTTTCAGGAACAGTACGCAGAGCATAATACACAATGATATGGGAAAGAAAGGCAAAGCACCTACATCTGAGAAAACAGAAATGACTCCATTATTCACAGACACCACTTGTTTTAAGGAAGCAGGGATATCTACCTGGGAATCCATGTAGCGACTGTTAGAAGAGGAAAACATGAGAATTATGAAGGTTACAGTTACAGTAGATGGACGTGGCTCTTCCGAAGCGTCCCTAACTGAGCTTGCATGCTTGTTTCTACATCGTATTGCGGTGAGGCCAAAGATACTCCCCTACACTGATATGGTTAAATGGGTCATAGATCATGCAGATATATCTGATAGAGAGTTCAAGTCGGCTAGTCAACTAGTCATGGGGTCATTTACCCCAAGCAATTTGAGACACATGTGTCACTTGCCAAAACCTCAGGCTTCCTACAACAAGCAATTTGTAGAAAAATTCGCCAAGGACAAAGAAGATTTGGCAGAGTGCACAAAAAGCTGGTCTGCCAAGGAGGGATGACTAAAGAAGGATAAAAATGGTATGTACGCCATGGGCTCTTTTTACTCTCCTTATTGTTTTGCCACCGCAATGTTGTGTAGATTGTTTGGAAGACTAGACATCAATAAGTTTTCATCAGAGTGGTTACCTCTATTGGATGCGGCCACCAATGCCAACATAATGGATTGGGCCCAAATTTTATCAGATAATTTAGCCTTTGCCATTTTAGGATATCGAACTAAAAGAAGTTTTACTTAGAGGTTTTACCCTCCGTTCTTCTTAAGTCCTACGTCATGGATGCCATTTGTTGTCTCCGATTTTCCTCTCATGGGGTGGAACTGGACAGTATAGAACCCTCTTCCTATTCAGGTTTATCATAAAGAATTGTGGGAATCCAATTTCATCCCACATTTCTACGATATTTGTCATGGAGTAATGCTCCCTATCCATAGAATGCTCTACAACAAAGATACCCCAAGATTCTCCCTAGAAGCTGAAGTTGACATTCTCCCTGTGGGAAGGTGGTTCGGGGAGGAGTTATTCACATACATTAGGGTATTTGGTAGCATTGCTTCACCTCACGTGCTTCCTTGTATGTCCCCAACAAACTAATGGCCAGAGAGATAGCTTACCAGACCTGTGGTGTTGGGGGAGTGAGCAAAGTGCTCAAAGATTCTAAAAATGCCATTTGGCCTTAATTCCTTGTAGTTTGCGGGGCTTTTGCATTATTTGACTTAGGTCATGCTTTTAAATAGGTTGATAATATGCTATGTTTACAGCTACCAAAGTTCACGGGGAGGTAATACGATCCCTTTGGTGTTGTAAAGAATTTTACTACAATGGTTAAAATAAAAGTGTTTACCAATGAAGAGGATTCTTTTGACAATGTCTTTCTGCAGAAGCACACTTTTAGAGAGGTTCTACATATGGCACAAATTTAGTTTGATCAAGAAAAACTTCAAAATTTTAACAATTACAGAGAATAAAGGTTAACAAAGGTCCCATTGGACCAATTGCGCATTGAACCAATAAGGGAGCCCACTCCTAGTATTAGCATAAGTGGAAGTTCAGAAGAAGAGAAGTCTAAATCAAATTCCGAAAAAAGATTGGCTAAAAAGTCCAATGATCAGTCCAAAAGTGAAAACAACAGAAGCGAAGAGTCAATTAAAGATACAACTCAATCTACAGAGAACCCTGATCATCAGGTTTTGTCCCTGAAATAAGTTGAGACTCACGCTCCCCTTCCAAAGCCAACCAAGCCACTTGTAGTGGATCTAGAAAAGGAATGGGAGAATTTTAATCAGCTAATCAACAATAAGGAACAGAGTGCAAAGCCACTGACAAACCTAAAAGAGACAACTATGGAAATAATAGTAGAAGGGGCTATTAATACTCAAGAGACAGAGCACATTCCTGTTGCTTTGTCATCCGAAATTGTACTGAAAATAGAGGAGATTCCTCCTCTGGATGTATTTTATAGCCCGCAACATAAGGCTGTCATCAGGAGGCAAAGGAAGAAAAGAAAAATAGATGCCATGCTGTCTCCAGAGGCTGAACCTTTGGATGTTCTTTGGAAAGACCCAACTACAGACCCATCGGAAAACCTAACCAGGCTCTCTCAGATCGCAGGGGCATATGCTTTTGCAACAATTGATAAAGAAATTAAAGTTCAGATGCTATTAAAAGAAAAGGAGAATAAGATTATGTTTTTGGAACAACAACTACAATAGGCCAGCATCAGTCAAGAAGCAAAGATACAATTGGCAAAACTCTAGTAGAAATTCTAGCAAATGCAATTGGATTATCAAACTAGTCTGGCCAATAAAGAAGAACAATTATAGACCATGATAGGACTGCATAAGGACGATCCTAAGATTGAATAATTTATCACAGAAGCACTTGCTCTTAATGCCCAAATCTTGCAACAAGAAGAAACACTCTGCCAAAAGATCTCGCAATGGAATTCCCATTGCGAAAAAAGCGATAACATTACAAATCTAGTCGTAGATTTACAACTTGATTATGATTCAATTTTTAAGAAGGTTTTTGAATTTTTGAGCTGGTAGAGATCAGAGGAAGGAAAAAGAGCGGAATTTCCCAGAATCGATGAGTCTCATACATAAATGTTATTTGCAAAATGGGATTCCCAGCTTAAAGAATTAGAGCAGGCGATGGAGGAAGCAGTGATAACAGCAAACAACGTCATCGAGTGCATCAATGAAAATTTGCACAAGGAAAATTTGATATCAGAGACCACTCCAGGATTCCTCCCAAAGGCACAATAGCTTCAAACAAAGTGGAAACAAACAACAGAAGAAAAGGCTGAGTCAATTAAATAGGTAAACAGGTAAAATTGGGACACATATTGGCAGTACCTGGTAAATCCACATAGCCAATGGATGACCCTGAAATGCCTCATAACCTTCGCCGAGAAGATAGTGCCAACTCTTGCCAATTCCATATTTGTAGGACAATTAAAAGCTGAAGTCGGCCAATCGATGCTCTTGAAGTCGATGCTGGATATTTGCAACTTAAAAGAACAGATCCATGATTTATCATAGATACAGTTTAGTTTTATTTTTAGTTCATTTTTGCTTAAAATGAGGAAGCTGGTTTAAACCTCCTCATCTATTTTTGTAATATTTATTTTTAGATTTCATTACAGTAGTATTTAAACCCCTCTCATGCATTTAGAGAGGGGTCCAGAATTTTATCAAAAAGCAATTCTTCAGAACATGCAGTTTGCCACCCACTGAGGAGGTTTTGATAAAATGAATGGAACAAGATTTATTTTTATATGAGTTTGATGTCTGCTACTAAAATTCACTTTTGTACTCTTAGTGGATGTTGAGTTATTTGAAGATAAATCTATATCACTGAAGCTCATGAGTAGAACCTATTATCAATGGTATTTTTATCTCCTAATACTTTTTACTTATGTGTCAAGTGATAAATTATTTTCGGTTATTGATATATGAAAGTTTGAATGTTCAGTTGTCATTATTGCATTTCTGTATGGTGATAACTATTCATTTTATGCTGAGTATATGAATAACTCTTATGTGATATGTTTCTCATAATTATTTCGGCTAAATTTTTATACAAAATAATCATTTTTAATGGATTCCTTTCTCGTAGTGATTGAATGATTTTTATTATCAATTGTTGTTAGAAATTATTGTAGATCGCATAAGTAAAACGTTACTCTCGGGATAGTTTAAAATTAGATGTTTTCTTTCATTAGAATAAATTGCACATGTTAGTTAAAAGGTAGATTAGATTTAGAATAAAGCATTCACCCCATAAAATTTAAAAATAAAAACATCATTCCATTAATGCACCATCATAAACAAATTGGGAAACTGGTCCCATCATCCCCAGTCGGAGCCACTATTCCAAACGGAAAACGCGCTGCTTTCAAGGTTCGGATCGGGTGGTTATCCCCCTTGTTGTAGACCTGATTTTCGGGCCTAACTATGAATGGCAAGTAAATCCACATTTTTATGCCATTCTAAGAGTAAAACTCCCTCACCAACACATTCAACTGCTCGCTCACATTCTAAGTCTTCCATCACTGAACCAAAAGTTGAAAAGAAAAATACATGACACATTACTGAAATCCCAAACAAGCCAGATCATTGCTCTTTAGATTCCCCTGAGTTACAAACTTTGATTCATAAGTTACGGGGAATTTCTTTATCTAAAGAGGAATCTGAGTTTTCCCAAGGTAGTGTCACTTCTCATCTGACCCCGACTCAACGACTGAATAGAGCACAAAGCGAAAAGTTAGGAATCCCACCTGTTGAGTTTCCTTTACCGAGTCATAAGAAAGCTAGAAAAACACCGGTAGAATCTCAGAGTGAGGTTTTATCATCGTCTTCATCTACCATCCTATCCATATCATTGGAAGTTCATTCATCCACCCTACAACTTCAGATCGTGGTTCATACTGGTACAAGAGCGACATCCTCCTCTACCCAACCACCTTCATTTACTGCAACATCTTCCACTACTCATATCCCAACGATGGCAGGAAATCCTCCACCAATGCCGTGGGACAATCCAGGAGCTGTTAGGATGCCTGCGCCCTTATCACAATTACTAACTCATCCCGAAAAATGGATCCCAAAGTTCAACCCTGACAATGGCCTATCAGCTGAAGAGCATATAAATAATTTCATGTTGTCCATCAATCTAAATGGAGTAGCAGAGGAGGACACAGATGTACGATTATTCCCTTATACTTTAAAAGGAGCAGCAAGATTGTGGTATTTCATTACCATCAGGCTCCATTAATAACAGGGATACATTGCAAAATCAGTTTTTAACTAAATTTGGGGATGACCAATCTATAGCGACTTTAATCAATGACCTCTCCAATTTGAAAGCTGAACCAGAAGAACCAATCAAGGATTTCAATTCTCGCTTCAACAAATTGTTAAATAAAATACCAGCAGCATCGAAGTCCAAAATGAATGGTACATTTCCGCTTTACCTTCAAATTCAACCATCTTTGTAGATAGGGCTACCAAGCCAACATTGGTTGAAAATATGTAAGAAGCGATAGCTGTGGAAAAACGTATCCTAGTCGTAGAAAGAAAAAATGTTGTAGATGAAAAAAAGTCTAAAAAGGTCGCTTTTAGAGATGACCTTAAGAAAAAACAATCAAAAGACCCATTCAACTTGGAAGGGTTACAAAAAGTTTTAAAAACCATGTCTAACGAGATGGTCGATATTAAGAAACAAGTGGCAGAAACCTCTTCCAAGAAACCTTTTAAACCTTTTAGGAGGAATCCTTCAACCGATCCAAAACCTCCCAACGCTATAACAAATGAAGAATCAGAAGGGGAAGAAGAGGAAGTTTCGAATGAGGAACATACTGATGATGATGAAGTTGTAGAACTACAAGGAATGTTGAACTTCATTCTTCCAGATGAAGAAGATTAAGATGCCTTACTAGTTACTACCAGAAGTATAAATCAACTTGATCCTCCACAATCTAGTTCTAAACAGAAAAACCCAAGCCTGGCTCCTAAAGATAAAATCCCAGGTAAGAAATCCTCACCAAAGGCTACTCAGAAAAACCCACTCCAATCAAATTTAACAACTCCATCTAAAACACTTATCATTTCTGATGAAATGGAGTATAACATTGTTGAAGACATGAAGACGACTAGGGCTAACATTACTTTTCATGAGCTGAGCAAATTAAAGCATCAACAGATACTACTCTTGAAAGAGTTGCATGCAGTACCTATTGCGCCTCTACCTTCCGCTGTAATCTCACAAGCTACTCATGAAATGGGAAGACCTCCGACTGGTATGTCAAATAAAGTTGATCCAAATGACATTGCTTTAATTGGAGGAAGGTCAAAATTCCATACTCCTCCATTCCTCCTTACCTTTGAAGTTTTCAATAAAAATTTGCGTAACTGTTTGGTAGACTCTGGTGCTTCATCTAATATTTTGCCTAAGACAGTTTGTGTAAAGTTCAATGTCCAACCTCAAAAGTTTACAGTAAGCATAGTATAGCTGAACTGGTCTCAAGTCAAGGTTATCGACAAACTGAATCAAGTGACCATAAGGCTTTCATCAAATCCAAAGGTATGTCAAGTATTGATATACTTGTTGTAGATATCCCTGGATTTTATGGATTAATTCTTAGCAGGGATTGGTCAGAGAATCTTCATGGTTAATTTGCAGCCGATTGGTCTCATATGTGGCTCCCTTACAACAGTAAACCAAATCAGATAAAGGTTGAGCGAGAAAGACACCAAAAGTATATAGTAATGAAGTTAGAAGGAGAAAATGAACCTATAGCGTACAACAATAATATAATTGGAAACTATTCTATTGGTTCGTTCTTAGGGAATTTCAATGCTCATACTTCACCTTTTTTAGAAAATTCAGTTTTATCTCAGATAATTTTTTTTCTCAAGCAGATACTTCTAGATGCATTGACTTTGTAGATAGGCTTGTAAATAAATCTTTGTTTTGGAAATTATTTTTCGATGGCTCTAAGTCTAATGAAGGAGCAGGAGCAGGTTGTATATTAATTAGTGCAAAAGGAGAGAAAACCATGCTAATCTGTAGACTCGAGTTCGATTGCACAAACAATATTGTGGAATATGAAGCTCTAGTTCAAGGGTTATACAAGGCAATCAGGCTTGATATCAAATATCTACAAGTCTTTGGGGATTCTGAGATTGTTATTAAGTAGGTAAGAAATAATATACATTATCTATCAGAACACTCGAAGCATTATCAATCGTTAGTACAAGACCTGACTTCACACTTTATAGCATTCAACATTTCATCTATTCCCAAACTCCAAAATGCTAGTGCTGATCTCCTTGCTAATGTAGCTTCCAAGCTCATTCCCTCAGAAGACTATAGTCTAGACAGATTCTCAATTGAATTAATCTTTAGACCCTCCATCTCGGATAATGTCACCAACTGGAGAGTTTTTAACGATGATCCTGATATTGTAAGTTTTCTGACTTCAGAAGGTTCTTACAGTAATCAGATAATTGATGAAGACCAACATGACAAGCAGCTAGAACAAGGAAGCACCAATAAGGCTATACCCAAATCTGTAGTCA
Source organism: Pinus taeda (assembly GCA_000404065.3). NCBI lineage: Eukaryota > Viridiplantae > Streptophyta > Pinopsida > Pinales > Pinaceae > Pinus > Pinus taeda. The sequence goes on from APFE031362939.1 coordinate 105,315, forward strand.
AGTTGGAAGACCTATATGATTTAAAGGACAGATTCAAAATGTCCACCAATTCAAAACTTCAGAGTTCAACTCTGAGATATGAATTAGTGAATCTAGGAACTGAAATAAAACCACAGAATATCAACTTAGGTCTTGGTCTAGCTCCCGAGGAAAAATTAGCTTTCGTTCGATTGTTGAAACAATATAAAAATGTCTTTGCCTGGAATTACGATGACCTCAAATCTACAACACTTCAATCATACAACATACAATTCCAATGATTGCTGACGAAAAGCTAGTCCAGCAGAAGTTGAGGAAAATCCATCCTAATTTGGAAAACCAGATTAAGTCTGAGTTGAACAAATTATTGAAAGCCAAAATTATTTTTCTTGTTTGACATTCTAAGTGGGTTTCCAACTTGGTACAAGTCAGAAAGAAAAACGGAGATATCCATATTTGTATTGACTTTTGAAATCTTAATAAAGCCTGCCAAAAGGATAATTTTCCACTGCCCCCTATGGAACAGATATTACAAGCAATTGTAGGGTCTGAACTGATGTCCTTTTTAGATGGCTTCTCCGGGTATAACCAAATTTTAGTCCACCTAGATGATCAATTGAAGACGACATTTAGAATGAAATGGGGCACGTATGCATACCAAAAAATGCCATTTGGGCTGATTAATGTCGGTGCCACTTTTCAAAGGGCCATGGACATTGCGTTTAAAGGATTAGTGAATAAGTTAGTGGTGATTTACTTAGATGACATAATAGTGTATTCTAAAAAACATAGTAGTCACCTCAGAGATTTAAAGCAGATCTTCCAACGATGTCAAAAGTATGGGATCTCACTTAATCCAAAAAAGTCCTTTTTTGCATTAAGTGAAGGAAAGCTTCTCGGATTCGTAGTGTCTAAATCTGGAATCCATATTGATCCAGATAAGATTAAGGAGATTTCTGAGATATCCTTACCCCATAACAAAAAAACAATGCAATCTTTCCTCGGTCAGATCAATTTCGTTAAAAGATTTGTCCCTGACTTCTTAAGAATTGTGTCACCTCTCCAAGCAATGATTAAGAAAAACTTTGTCTTCAAATGGGGTCAGGCAGAACATGAAGTGTTTAGCCTGATAAAGCAAGCAATTATAAATGCCCCATCTCTAGCGACTCCAAACTTTTCTAATCCTTTCATTTTGTATACATTTTCCTCTAAGAAATCATATGTTGCAATACTCACACAAGCCAATCAAGATAAAGCCGAAGCCCCAATTGCCTTCTTTAGCTCAAACTTGCAAGGAGATGAATTAAATTACTCCGATGTTGAGAAACAGGCTTATGCTGTATTCAAAGCAATTAAACACTTTAAACCCTTTCTTCTCAAAAATCATACAAAAATAAAAGTATCATTTCCAGCGGTAAGAGATCTTTTGGTACAGAAAGACGTGGGTGAAAAGAGAGAAAATTGGGTCGCAGCCCTGCAAGAATATGACGCTGAAATCAAGCCAGCAAATATTGTAAAAGGTCAAGGTTTTTACAAGATGTTGGCTAGAGCATCGCACATATCAGAAATACAGCCCCCAGACAGTGAGGTACAAATGTATGAGGCAAGCCTAAACGATACTGAATCAAGATATGTTGATATCATGTTCTACTTAAAGGATGGATATGCTCCTTCACATTTGAATCATACAAAGAAAAGAGCCCTGAGATTAAAAGCTAAGCAATATCAAATTGTAAATGATGTACTCTTTAGGATGAATTATGATTATGTTCTTCTTAGATGCCTTGAGAAATCTGAATCTGAAAAAGTATTGCAGGAACTTCATGATGGACCAGCGGGTGGACATTACGCAGGAGATGCAACAACTCACAAAGTCTTGTGCGCAGGCTACTACTGGCCAACATTATTTAAGGATGCACATAGCTATGTAAGAAGATGTGAGATTTGTCAAACTGGTACTGGAAGACAGAGGAAACCATCATTGCCATTACAGCCGATCAACATCAATCAACCATTTGAACAATGGGGATTAGATATAATAGGTGAGATTGTTCCTCACTCTTCTAAACAACATAAGTATATCCTTACTGCTACCGATTACTTTACCAAATGGGTAGAAGCAGTCCCACTCAAGCCAACCAACTCCGAAAGTATCATTGAATTCATAGATCAATTTATAATTACCAGGTTTGGCTTACCTTCGGCTTTAATTTTTGATAATGCATCATATTTTTCTGGTAATGCTATGACTGAATTTGCACTCAAAAGAGGTTTTAAACTTAAGTATTCTGCCAATTATTATCTGCAAGGAAATGGGTTGGCTGAATCAACAAACAAAAACCTTATCAGAATCATTAAACAGACTATTAATCAAAATCATAGAAATTGGCATAAGTCTTTGATGTACGCTCTTTGGGCAGATTGAATAACTCAGAAAACTTCTATTGGCACTTCTCCTTTTAATTTAGTTTATGGGAAAGAAGTGGTCCTCTCAACACATCTAGCTATTCCTTCTTTAGCCTTATTTCAATTCATCGAAGAAAATCCTTCCTCATCCTTGCAATTAAGACAATTGCAGTTTCTTAAGCTAGAAGAGGAACGAGAAAAGGCCAGAATTACCCATGCGCGTCATCAACAATTAGTAAATGATTATTTTGATTCAAACTTGGTATCTAGAAAATATTTTCAGCTTGGAGACTTAGTATTGAAATGGGATAAAGCCCATGAAGAGAAAGGCAAGCATACTAAATTCCAACGGATGTGGCTTGGACCATTCCAAATTTTTGAAATCATAGGTCCATTGACTTTCATGTTACAAGACATAGCAGGGAAAAGAGAGTCTTTACCTGTTAATGGACAGATCCTCAAAAAATACTTTCCATATAAGATGACCTCTTCTATTTTTGTAAATTATTATTTTTTTTAGTTTGTTTTTCTTTTTGATAATAAAACAGGTTGAAAATGTTTACCTTTGGTTTCCACGAAAAAAGTAGTGTCTCTTGTCAATTTTTTTTTACGCTTGTATAAGTGGAAGTGGTTAGGAAAATTAATCTTTATTTTTGAAAGATATGGTCAAGTGCTATAATTCTGAAAATGTTTTATTTGTTCTTTTGTTTCAACTTGGGAAGTTTTGATTAAAAAACAACCTTAAGTAGAAGTTTGCTTCATATCAGTCACGAAAAGTATCAATAACAAGACAAAGATTCTCTACAGAAAAGCTATTTTTAAAACTCTACAATTGTCGTTCAAAAGAACTCTTACGGAACCAATGACTTCCTCCCCACTTTAGGAAATTGCAAGATTCAAAGAGTAATCCAGTTATGCACTTTAAACTTAAAGAATAAGAGGTCTCATCACGAGCCAACTTATCATGATCATAAAGATTATAACTAACTAACATTGGCAAAAATGCATACCAAAATAGGGTAATGGCTCAAGATTATTTCAATCAAAAGACAAGGTGTCTCATCATGAGTCGGCTTGTTTAGTTAAATTATAAATAAAGTGAATGGCACTGTCAATTTTGGCCACCAAACCAAGACATTGTTCTTTAAGAATTAAAACAAAAGAAAAAGCAATAAGTGTATATGAGGATTTATCTTTGAAAATTACATGCCTCTTAAGAAGGATACTGGATCATTGCTGGGTAACAGGTAACCCTCTCGAGGCTATGGACTCCTACTGGTAGCAGAGGCTCTACCTACGAAAAATGGGTACACCTAAACTGATCTACGGAGATATCTTTGTTTTTATCTTTACAAACCAAGTAATGACTAATGACTGACTTTGGGAAGAAGATAATCATAATTATGATAGTTGGAACACGATATCGTTGTTAGCAAATAACATTGTTTACCTTATATTTCTACAATAAAGTTTGATTTTCCAAAACCATTTCTATTTTAAAAGTTTTAGAAAATTCAAAAAACCATCAGAGATAACTGGTTCTTTCAAGTGAATTGCCAATTGTTGTGACCATCAACAACCCCCCTTTTATTAGTGTTAGCAATAACATTAATAAATGGGGACCCTTCCAAAATCAAAACTTAGCATTTAATATTTCTTTTTGTTTAAAATAAAATAAGATATCAAAGTGAAACTTGCTAAAACGTGTAAAGTTACCTTTTTCATACTCCAAGCGCTATATGACCACAAGACCTAAGGAAAAAGCTTTATAAGCGGAAGCTCTCAAATATTAAGTAAACCTTTCACAAAACCCGCTTTTTAATGATAGTATCGCATCGCAAAAAGGTTATGGCAGACATCTCTTATACAAAGAACTCCTCGAAAATGCGATCAACAAGAATGCGAAATCTTAAGTCCTACAACCTTATCGCATCGCAAATTCTAAATTTTGTGATGCCACTTTACGTAGCACACTTCAATATCATGAAATGCAATAGCCTCTCGCAAATCGCATATCGCATCCGTCCGACAAAACAATGGTTGTTAATGATAATAGGTTTTGCGATATTGCGAAGCAAATCGCAAAATCACTTTATCGCAGATCTAATAGCTCAAAGTTCTATGATAGTACTTTCCGTCGTTCGATGCAAAGTTATGAGCATTAAAATGTAGCTTAACGGTCCACTAGTGGTTATTTATTAAAAATGATTCGAATCAGGGTAAAAGGACCATCTCACGCAAGGTGATATCTTTGATATGATTTAAAAAATTAAAGCTTTCCCGTCACCTTATTTTTCTATTGATATTTCCTGTATTCACTAGCATCTTAATCCTATCCTTGCTCCCTGCTTGCAATTTTCAAAAGTAGTACGCAGAGCATAATACACAACTATATGGGAAAGAAAGGCAAAGCACTTGCATCTGAGAAAACATAAATGACTCCATTATTCACAGACACCACTTGTACTAAGGAAGCAGGGATATCTACCTGAGAAGCCATGTACTGAATGTTAGAAGAGGAAAACCCAAGAGTTATGAAGGTTATAGTTACAACAAATGGACACGGCTCTTCCGAAGCGTCCCTAACTGAGCTTACATGCTCGTTTCTACATTGTATTGCGGTGAGGCCAAAGATACTCCCTGTTATAGACATATTTGGGCACTTCAACCCCAATCTTATATGTCAATAAACTAGGGTTCTTTAACCCCTAAAAGTGTTGTTTCATACTGTAAAGGATCATGGTCAACTGATTACATTGTTCCCCAAAAGTTCCACCTAAAAAACCATCTAGAACTAGCCAAAACTGGACCATACTAACTGCTCCACTGTCAGGGTGTGATGCATACTGACTTCTACATTAGCCAAGTGCGATGCATACTGATGAGGCTTTCTGTAGGTGTGATGAGCGAGAATGGACAAATGTCCAAGATAGTTTGCCAAGTGGATGCTCATGGAATCTTCTAGAAACTTATCCTATGACACTTACCTCTCTAAATTCGCCTAGGGATGGGTAAGAGATCCAATAAATCTCCAAGTGGAACCAAAAACAAGAAGTGGAATGACACTAATAAAAAACCCAGAGATGAATCACACCCTTGCACACATCTATAAATGGATCCCTTATCTGAGAGATCTAGAGGCTGGAATTTTGTAATTTGCAAGGAAGTGCTGATAGTTTGTATTTGAGAAAGAGCATTGTATTGTTGGTGTGATCTTGCTTTTCATGAGGTGAAGAGGGCTTTGATGCTGGATCAGATAGTTGGGTTGTAATTCTCCCTTCTATTTTAATAACGTTCTTTGAGTTTTCTTCCATACAATTGTGTATTTATGAATGTTTTTATTTGTAAATGCTATTGTATGTTCATTGTATTTCTGATTTTGCAATGCTTATGATATAATAGATCAAGATGCTTTGACTATGTTTTGTTACTATGTTTCTACAGGTATTCTTTAAGCGGAATAAGTAGGAGAGGAGTTGCAAGCTCTGTCAAGGGGGAGAGAGACCAAGCAAAGAGTTAAGCGGAAGATCTAGGTTTGTTCCTTTGCCTCTCTCTTATCTATTATACATAGAAGAAATCACAAATTGCTTTAAATTGTTTGTTACTAGGATAGCTGCCAATCTTAGAGGGCTAGTCGATCGAAAAGACACTAGTTTTCCTAGAAACAAAATGGCGACTCCACTGGGGACCGAATAGATGTTTGTTTGTTGTTGTTGTTTGTTTTATAAACTATAGACAGAGCCTGAAGTTAGCCAGATAGCCTTCGAACTGCTCTTGCTCTGTAATTGCATAGTAGATGAATGCTGCTTCAATAAATCTCTGGTTTAGTTTATGAATTGAACATTTGACTTACAAACATTCTAGATGCCCTTTTGGTAGCTTAGTAATCTCTCAAGATCATTCCTCTGTACTTTGCTCTTTACTGTCCATCATAGCTCAGCTCAACTCACTGAAAACAACTGCAAATTTGAGCCAAAACCCACTTCAGTTGCGCTCCTTGGCCCATCACACTATCTGTCACTGTAAACCAGTATGCATCACTTCTTGAGTGTAGTAGGTGCAATGCATCCCTGTTTCTGTGAAGCCCAAGTGCGATGACTAATTGAACCTATTTCCATTCTTGAAATTTGGGGTTTTTGTCCTTGTTTTCAGTTCTGTTTAGTTGACTTGCTGCTTATGAACAATGCCTCCTTACTGAAGCTTGCTTGCATCACATAGGTTAGCCTCTAGAGATTAGGATTAGTAAATGTTTTTATGTATTTTTCCATTATTTACAATCCTTTGTTGAAAAGTTTCTTAAATCGATCTGTTTTTTTGGTAGAAAAAGTGTCGTAACTGTCATTTTGTGTCAAAAAGAGAAGTGTCATAGATTCTTCCTTCCCTAGATAGTCGATTAAACTTTTATTTAAGTATTTGATTTTATTTGTTGATATTCGAAGTGTTGAAAACATTTTCTATTCAAAATTGAAAAGTGTCGTTTAGTCTTCCTTTCTATTTTGAAAAATAAATTGTCGAAAATGTCGTTTTAAGTAAAATATTTCAAATCTTTGCTATACTTAGTTTTCCTTTTTGGCATTTTTTCACATTAAGGGGAACGAAAAACAAATACATGCATTTGCATTTGCATTTAGTTTATGTGCAAAAAATGATTTAGGAAAATGCACTAGTGTGTGCTCTTTGCCCTTTGTTTGAAAGAATTGTAAGCTTCTTTCTCTAGTAGCTAGGATTTTCATTGATCAAAATAAACAACGATTGTTTATCATTGTAGATTGCATTTTTAGGAATTTCAAATCAACATACGTGGTGAACCATTGAAAGTTAAACTTTAAACAAGATCAACTCTAAAATAAATCTCAATGAACCTAACAACACTTTGGAACCTAACGCAACACATCTAGAGGTCTAGGCTAGAGACGTGTTCCAGCGTCGTAAAAGCTAGTAACTATCGTTTTCATCGAAGGTTGGGTGATTCCTCCTCTTTGATACGACAAGTGCTAGCACAGACTTGTGCTCCCGTACCATCGCGTATATATTGGGAGACCACAATAGACTTATATCCTTTATCCATAGGAAGCCGTGTCTGTCGCCCTATCTATCGCAATGCACTTAACACAACATTAAGGAAGATTGATTGTTGTACGTAAGTCCTTGGTAATTTATATTTAATTTATCACCAAGGTGTATATTGCAGTTTTGCAATTGGTTTGGTAATCCATCTGTCTAGATTTCCAGAGTGGTCACTTTCATTCCTTTTCGACTCTTTAAAAGAAAAGGTCCATCTGAGCACTTGTCACTTCAGGCTCATTAAAAATTGAAGGGGAATAGAGTCATCTTTAGATTTTTCTCGACTCTCAAAAATTGAAAAAGAGAATTTGTGTCAAAGCGTCATTAAAATTTATTAATTCGGAATAACATTATTTTCCACTTAATTTTGATTTGATCAAGTAATCCGAAATTGTGGAAGAAAGTCAATCAAAACCCCGTCGTTCGCGGAGACTAGCGAGTCAACCATCTTTGACTTCGGAAACGAAACCATTTCGGGAAAAATGATCTCGTTTAACTGAGTCCAATTCATCTGGCTTATTTGAAACTTTTGTTTCAACATCGTCAGAGACTACAGTTACTTCGATCATTTCTGGTACATTTGTCTTTAGAGAAGAAGTTCCGCAATTACAAGAGGACATTAGAACTGATCCTAGTGTAACAGTAGACACTTCTATACTTGAAACAAATCCATCTAGAGTTGATCGAGAGACAGAAGTTCACTTACCTGAACATTTAGAAGTTGAGTTCTAGAATTCAGAAGGTGTCAGCCCTATAGTATCTGTCACTGCAAAAGCTATACCTTCTTCGGCTCCAGAAATATTTTACGGACCTGACGGTCTACCCCTTCCACCTGGTCTGATTGCTATAGAGGAGATAGTAGAGGATCCTCCATCCAGTACCCCATTACATTTTGGAACTGGGATTCATCTGTATCCTTCTACTCTTGAAGTTGGTTCTTTTAATCATCCTTCATCGCAAGTTCCTGTCGAATCGCTAGGAAATATTTTGGATAGACTAAACATGTCTGAGCAACCATCAACATATAGGACTGTGTCATCTAATCAGCTATGATAGAGCTTCCTGCTGCCATTCCTACAATGTTTGCTGGTATACCATCTTTCCCAGCTAGTTATTAATCACTAGCTGGAGTCCACTCAGGGACTATTTCGACGACATGTTCTGCTCCTATTTATTCATCCAAAGTCTCATCTGGTATTTCCTATGTTGAAACTCAGCAAATTGATCCTGCAAGCTAGTACCAATTTGGGCAGACCAGTCTTTAAAGACCGATATATCCTTTGAACACTAAACTGCTGCCATATGGAGGGCAGTATGATTTTTCAATGTTCCCTCCTGGAGAACAACCATATGAGAGTTTACAACAAAATTCAGGTCAATCTGGAATTACATCCAGCTGTTGGGTACCAATACTGCCTCAACAACCAAGGGTTGTATATTCAATGCAACCAATCCAACCTGTGTCGAATATTCCCACTACACCTACTATTGTGACTGTGTCGCAAGTACAAGCATTGCTTGTTGTGTCTCAACCTCCAGTCTCTTAGGTTGCAATACAACAACCTCTTGTCTCTATGGCTCAATCACAACCTCAGGTTAGTGTTTCCTTACCTGGAACGACTCAGGCTCAAATGGGTATTATCACTCTGCATCTTGGTCAATCTTCCAGTATTGGGCAATAGAAAATGGTCCAACAACCATGGCTGGTGCAATACCAACAACTGCAATTCCAACAAACCCAACCTCAGTTTGGGCTTAGTCAATATCAAACCTACTGAGGACCTTAGCAACAAGGCTTTGTAGGTAATGGACAACCGCATTTTTAAAATGGTTATCAACAACCACACTATGTTGGTTATGTCCAACAACCTTATCAAAATTACCAGCATCAGATACATTATGCTGGTATGCAAAGACCTACTGCTCAGGTGATTCCATCTTATCCTGGGTATGCTTCACCTAACTTGAATTAGCAATTGCCTTTTATGGCAACTCTAGAATTACCATATTTGAACCGGCTGACGAATGATCCAATTGCATACGCCCCTTGCTGGCCAGCGATTCCTCATAAACTTCCCTCCGATATTCCTAAATTCAATGGAAATCCAGGTGAAGATCCATCGTATCACGTAATGACTTTTCATTTGTGGTGCTCATCTAACACCCTAAATGATGATTCGATTAGGCTTCACCTTTTTCAGAGAACGCTAACTGGTCCACTAGCGAAATGGTATATTGAATTGCCTAGAGCTTTGTTTGATAACTTCATTGCTCTTGCCACTACTTTTCTAACTCACTTTCAGTTACCCATAAGGTATGAAATGGGAAAACGGAACTCCTTACCAACTTTAAATAGACAACAACCACTCACATATATGATCATATTCATGAGTGGCGACATCATCGTTGAATGGTAAATATGTATGTTCCTGATCATCTTTTAGCTGAGTGGTTTATTAAGTCCTTATTGCCTTCTATCACTGAAGACGTGGCGAAAGGAGGAGTTGTCACTGAAGAGCAAGTCATTGCTCGTGCCTAATATTTAAAATTGATCTATACTCAGTTTGGCACACTCTACGACAAAATTCCTGACGCTCCTAGACCAGAATTTTCCATTCCTCCCCCTCCTAAATCGAATAGGGACTCTCACACAAGTGATGGCGTGATCGATACCTCAAGCACGCAAACTGCAAAGGCTCCATCTGGTAAAGCCCTTGAAATTTCTAGTCAAAAAGCAAATGACAAACCTCTTGCCTCGGAGATTAATGCTGTGTCATCTGACAAGGGCAAGAATCCAAAGCAACCAGGGGGCAAGAAGAAAGGGAAAAATAATAAGAAGAAACAGGAGAATTCAACTCCTGAAAAATATTCTGAGAACCCTACTGGGCGAAAGAAACCTTGTGATCCATGTTACATATGTAACGAGGACAATTGGATGAGAGATTGTCCACATCAAGCTAAGGTTACAAAATTGTTAAAGACTTCAAATACCTCAGCAGTGTTGACTGATCCGTTTTCGAACCCAGAAACTAATTTGGTTGCTATCAATCATGCTTCCACATCACAAGTGCTTATGCTATCCATCTCGAAACAACAAAATGATGCTTTGATATCGACAAGGAATAAATATTACGGGAATCCAAGGTCATCAAACAACCATGCTACATATCAACCTAGTAGTTCGACAACAACTTCGCCAGAAGTTGTTCCACCCATTATTCCTGAATTAGCTATAAAGCCGCTGAAGGGAGTAGTACATAAGTCGACATTTAATCCTTGTGCTTGAGCAGCACAGAATTATAATATAGTGGAGGACCTGGCTCAGTCGCCATCCGCTATGTCGACACTTGAAGTACTACAGAATTGCCCCTCCCAGAAGCAGGCTTTGTTATTAGAAATAGGTGGGATTGATCCAGCAGATTCCAATCTTGTGGCCTTTAACCATAAAGGATATGCACCTTAGTTACCGACCTAACTCACTTTCCTTATACAGGTAAAAGCCCTCAATAAAATTGTTCATCAAACAATAATTGATGAGGGGGCATCTACCTGTATTATGTCAATTGGTTTCTAGAAAACTTTAGGTTCACCACCCTTGTCGCGATCATCAACGACATTAAAATCATTATGGAAGAACATACACGCCGTATGGAATCTTAAGTAACTTGCAAGTTAAACTGGGGGGCAAGATAGTAGAAATTGAAGTTGAGGTCATTGATGGAAACCATGACTACAATATCTTACTGGGAAGGCCCTAGATTTATGCTATGGCTGCTGTCGTGTCTACATATTTTAGAAATATTGCATTTCCCTTCCAAGGTGGAATTACAATTGTTGACCAACTAGCCTTTTTTCCTAACATTTAACAAGCTACTAGAAGCATTCCACTGATCCATAGAAGTTCTCAATCATTTCAAAATGTCGGAGTAGGTCTCCTAAAAGACCCTTCCTTAATGGGTACTTTTGTCCTCCCGCCTCCAACTGGTATTGCGGAAGTGGCCATAGTGGAAACCTATCATATCATCTCTTCTACATCATCTAATATTAAGAAGAACTCCGACCATTTTGATAGTGTGGATCACCGCGAGGTGTTGCCCCCAAGCCCCATAGAATCTTTGTAGCAATCAATTTCCTGGGCCTGGGCGACAAACCCAAATCAGCACTCAACGAGTGTTTGGATAGATAGATCTCTAGAGTATGGTACCTCTTTCGATCCTTGGTCTCGTATACATGCTACAGACGGAGGAATCATCCAGTTGATGATGATAGGAGAGACATCGTGGGAAGATTACCACCATTGTTCCCACCTTCAAGATAACAATGAAGATTATTCAAGCGACCTTAATCTGTTATGAAACCAACTCACAAAATGATAGAAAAGAGAGATCAACGCCTTAGAATTTAGCCTCTTCGAGGGGGAAACCTCCTTTACATTACACAAATGAATGATTCTTTGATGATTCAAATGAAAAAACCTCCTT